>OX155980.1:78081247-78133154 GCA_944548615.1 Micropterix aruncella | reverse complement strand
CTAAGCAGCCTTTTAAATAAGGTCTTATTTTGTGCTGATTTTATGTCGCCAGGAAGAGCATTGAAAAACCTTGGGGCAATGAATGTATAGGTTCGCTGACCAAAAGTAGTATACCTTCTGGGTACTATCATATTATTATCTTCGGAAAACCTCGTTGATAGGGTATTTTCAGAACCACATCATGTTACATCACATATTTGAAACACATCATGTTACATCACAGCGTGATTACGTATGAATAAAAAAAATAGAATACAAACGAAACATAGAAAAATATAAACAATTAAAAATTTGCGGGGTATCGGCTTTTTCAACGGTAGTGAGTAGTGAGCGACGGCGGCAACTTGTGGCTTGCCGATGCAAACAAGCTGTACACTGAGAAAAATATAACGCTGTAATACATGGAAATACGCATGTTTCAACAAGGATTACGTATATTTCATTAGGTGCGACTTGGGATCTCGCTTCTAACATGGCAGCATGTAGTAGTATACGTACGGTTAGTCGGACACATGAATCATGTTAAAATATAATGATACATATAATCGAGTAATGGAGTTTCATCAAAACTCCTTGTAATACAACAAAATTTCGAGTAAAACATCGTTATTCTATATAAAACATTATGTAAGAATCAATCTAATATTTTTCTCAGTGTGAGTCATACAGTTTATCAGTTGGTACATAAAATTATACCTAATGATGAAATATAGTTATTACCAAGTATCAGAGATGGATAACTTTTATAAATAGGATAGAAAACGAATTTACCGCGAGAAATTTGTAGGACCCCACGTTTCGGTGACGTTGCAGCCGCCTTTGTCTAGGGTAGACAACGTCACCGAAACGTCGGGTCCTACAAATTTCACGTGGTAAATTCGATTTCTATCCTATTTATATTGTCAAACAACCGCGATAGTCTTCGATTTTGGATAACTTTTAGTTTGTATCGAGCACCGAGCCAACACCCCCCCCCCCCCCCCAAATTCTACAGATCCAATCAATCATCACACATCCATCCATCCATCGTACTGAAATAATGATACTATAGGTAAACTAATGTCAACTATTTTTATAAAAATCACTATAAAACAGAGAATCAGTCTAATGCATTGTATGGAATTCCTTAAAACAAGGGGGTTCCAAACACAATGGCATTTCGCACTTCTCACATTGGTACCTGGTTCTTGGTCCAATCTTACCTGGTACTCGAGGACGACGTACTTTGCACCAGATACATTGATTTCGCGGAGTACTACCTGCAGGATTGGCCGGTATTAGCTCATGGTAATGTCCATAGGCTGTAAAACGTACAGCTGGTAAGTGAACGTCTCTGGTTGGTCGTACATGACTTGCTCGAAGAGGGACATGAGCTAAATGCTGCTCCATAATCTCTTCAATCAAATTTAATCGAAAGTTCTTGTGAGAAATCATTCTCTTCTCGGGAAAACACTTTCTGAAGACAATGCAACTGTTAAATACAGATACATTGAGGAGTCTCTTGAAAAGTTTCTTGTACCACTTTATATTTTTTTTAGTTTCAACCAGGAAAGGCTCTAGCTGTTGATCCTTCTTGTCAACACCACCCATTTTGAGATTGTAGTCCGCAATAAGCGCCGGTCTATAGTGTGATGGACGTCCAGGTCTACCGTCTATTAGTAGAGACTCAGTGGTATGGTATGTTGACGTCACGTAAACCTGTTTCTTATCTTGGTAAGACATCACAACAACATCCCCGGAATGCCGTGCTAGACAAGTGCCTTGATCAACCTTTGCCAGTTGGAGCAGTGCCGGCACATTTTTGCGCGATCTACGCAAAGTGCCAACACAATCTGTTTTGTTCCGCTTCAAAAACCTCGATAACAAAGGCGAATTGAACCAATTATCCATGTACAAAATATAGCCTTTGTTTAGAAGAGGCTTCATGAGGCGTGCGACAATCTCGGTGCTCTTTGGAAGCGGAGATTGATCAGCGTGATTTTTACCCGTATAAATATGAAACGACCACAGGTAACCAGTAGTCGATTCGCAAATTTCAAATGTTTTAATGCCGAATTTGGCGGATTTAGTTTGAATGAACTGCTTGAAGAGCAGGTTACCTTTCCATAACAGCAACGACTCATCCAACGATATGTCTTGTTCCATCACGTAAGTAGTTTGAAACTTTTCGTTGAAGTGATCAACCAATGGACCAAGACAGAAAGTCCTGGGTGAGTCGGGCGTGCGGGTAGACTTGTCTACAAAATGAAGGGCTCCGCTTAAATACCAAAAACGGTCTTTTGATATTAGATTTCTAAACACGGGGAATTTCAACAGGGGATGATTTGAAAATTTATCACTTTGTGATGGCAGCCTAACAACGCCGCTCAAAAGGTAAAATGCAAGAAGTATCATTATTTCATGCACATTCGTCTCGTACCAATCTCTAGCAAACCTTTCCGAAGCAGCCGACAGTTCTATAGCATACCGATTAGTTTCCTGCACGATATGCTCCAGAATTTGATCGTCCCAAAAAGAGCGGAACGCCTCATATTCACTTTGGACCTGAACGGTAGGACCAGCGCGACAATGAAATTCTTCCCGGCGGCCCCTAAAAGTATCCATAGGGAACCACTGGAATTGCATTGCCGTTCTATCTCCTTCGAACAGTTCCCGCGATATGATGGATTCCGCATCTACTGACAACTCGTTCTCGTCGCTTTCGTCCGCATTCGTGCCGACGTCCCGCAGCCGCAATAACCTCGCTGTCTCCCTAGCGCGCCGATCACGAGAAACCTTCTCCGCCTTATCCACTAACTCTTTCAATGGCGCGGGGATGTCTTCATCATTCTTACATACTTCAACAATCGGATCGCCTCGACACCACACAGTCTCACCGAGCACAGCTCTGTTGGCGGCGTGCCTACCGCCTCTAAACCCCCTCGACCCCGCCGCCGCTCGCCCCCCGCCGGCTGCCCCCCGCCGCCCGGCGCCCGCCGCGCCGCCTCGCCCGCCAGCCGCCGCGCCGCCTCCTTGGCCAGCCGCCGCGCCGGCCCGTCCGCTGCCCGCCGCTCCCGCCGCTCCCCCCCGTGCGCCGGCTCTCAAGCGCCGGCCGCCCGCTGCTCTCCCCTGGACTCGCCCCGCTGCCGCCAAAGGGACGCTGAAAATTCAAATTTAAGTTTTGAGTTGTGGAACGTTAAGAGAAGCTTTAGATGAAATCACAAAATGGACTCAAGTCTGGGTTATTAAAATCAACCCTAAGAAATGCATCTCGGTATAACGATAACGGACAACTAGAAATGGGCAAACCATATTGAAAACATCGTAAAATGGGCAAACTCACTTCTATATTTGGTAAAGAAAGCTTTTCAAGTATTGACGATACAGACATTTCAAAAAATTAACCCCTCGCGGCCCGCGGTTTGAATTTTAATGTGTGCCTTACGGCCCGTAAGAAATTCGCGAGTCTCAAAAAAAAGATGGCGTTTCAGAAAAAAACGATTACTCCGAAACTGTCACACCGATCGTCTAAAAAAGACCTGTTTTATGTTCCTATTGAAATTTGCTATTAGATATTTGTAACGTCGTTATGTAAAGCGATAAAGATTATTCATAATTATTAGTCAAAGTTGTACTAACATAATTAGCGGTCGGCCTCGCCTGGCCATTTCGGGCCGTCTGGGGTTCGACGGTAAATATCAATTCTGGACGTTTCGGGCCGTCTGGTACGCGAGGGGTTAACAAAACCTACAGTCGTCCTCTGATTGAGTATTGTTTTCAAATCTGGAATCCTTATTTTGCCAAGGACATCGACCCGCTTGAAAGTATACAACGTAGAGCGACAAAACTGCCAAAAACCTTAAGAAAAACACCCTATGAACGTAGATTAAAAATCCTCAAACTGACAACTCTGGAGCGACGGAGATGCAGAGGAGATCTCATAGAGACATACAAAATACTGAGGCAACACTATGACTGCCCAGAGTTGGAAAGCATGTTTGTGTTCAATTCAAACCGTCACAGCCTGAAACCGCCGAGCGACCGAGATGCCAATGGGGTTCAAAAATCTGGAATACGCAGAACGACTCCGCAGATTGCAGCTGCCTACACTTAAGGATCGTCGGACCAGGGGTGACCTCGTTGAAACATATAAGATCCTCAACGAATGCTACAATTGCCCCGAATTGTCTTCTATCTTCGAGAGAAACTACAAGCATCATCTGCGAGGACACAATTTTAAGCTGGAGAAAACGCGATTCCACATGAATCCCAGGAAACATTTCCTGACCAACCGGATTGTGGACCAGTGGAACAGTTTACCTGCCGAAGTGGTTGAAGCGAGTAGTGTCAACATGATCAAAAATAGACTAGACGGACACCTAAACAGAAATTGTAGTTGTACTCAGTTTCATATTCAGACATATCAGCAATCATGCTGCCTGTCATGTTAATGTCATTGCGTGTTGAATAATTTCACCTGTTTATGTGTATGGCTTATGACCCCTAAGGGAAATAATCGCTATTCATATAATAATATTATTATATCAATCCCATATTATCATATTATTATTCCTCAGGTAAAAATCGAATAAAATGATCCGATACCAAAAGTACTCATTATCGCATGAAAAGTATTCGATGCTTTACTTATTGAATTGAATGAACTCTACAGAAGTGACATTTCAAACTGTTTCGTAATACCTAGTCAGAGTCAGTGTGTTTCTTCGGGTTTCGTTGGGTTAGTTAGTGCGGATTTTGCTGGTAATATAGCAGTTTTCTTACGTAACGTTGTTCATTTCGGTGATATATTTGCAGGTTAACAACTAAATAACCCCGAAATGTTGGGGAGAAAGCTAATCGAGCAAACGGGAACGTGGGTGCCTTCGCTGATGGCTTACGGCACCGCGGGAATGCTCTATTTCACAGACTGGAAGGCGGTGCTGAGATACGTGCCCATCTACGGGAGCAAATATCTACGTGAAGAAGAATCGAAGTAAACGAATCAATATGCCATTGAACGTCTAATCTCTTCACTGCTGTTGCTCCCGTTATTTTCTATTTATCGTCATTATTTTACTTGTTTTGCGAGAATAAATTACTTTAGTATTCTCTTGACTTTCAATTGTAATGCAATAAAGGTAAGAGACAAACGCATTATGACATCTGGACCCTTAAAATTTGCATGAAAACTGATGTCTTAGAAACATACTTATCATATGCAACGCTGTCATGCAAGTCGACCTGCAATTTCGAGATCGGCATGGGAAGGTGGAGAGAATAGTAAGCTGTCCCTCGCTTTGAATTTCTGAAAACTTACTCGATGGTGTAAACAAAGTAAAAATAAGATAACCTTTAACTGGTCACGAGCGTTATAGTGCGCTTATATAGGAGTGCGATTTGATCGTTTTAAAACGTTGTCAATGAAAGCTTATTAATCAGTACCTATAGTTAAGAATAAAAGTTTCGTTTCTGTGCTGTTGACCGTTGAGTAGTCCCCTCGTCGGGAGCAGCCATAACACAAACATGGCTCTGTTTGCAGAATTTCGACGTTAGTCTACTCCATATATTACCGAAGACACGTGCGACCCCGTCGCACTTACGACGCACAATGGCAAATGTAGTCTGGCCGCTTCGGTTAATTCTCGCGTTTGTACTCTGTCTACTGTCTTGATGTACCTACCCCCACCAATCGATCGATCAAAAAGTCAATATAAAATGAATAAGTTCTAACCTTAGAGCACTCGGCGACCAAACAGAGGCAGGCGATAACGTGCCAGAGCCAGCGGGCGAAGACCGAAGAGCGCGCAACGGAGACCTCTGGAAAGTAAGAATATTCCGCCTTTACTATATTTGCTATATAAGGATTACAAAATATGGTGCGTGTATGTATGTGTGTGTGGGTGTGTGTATCTGTAGTGCGAATGTGCTTGTGAGTGCTTGTGCATGCTAATTCAATCCGATCTGATAATCAGCTTTTCACGTACCTCCTTAACAAAGGATCGACTATTCTGATGGTTAAATATGTCAATATCGTTAAAGCATACATTGTATGCATACATAACGCGCGGCAATAACGAATTGGAACCATAGTTAGTGTTGAACCTTGGTACGTAAAAAGTTGAGTGAGCACGTGCGAGTCGGGAAGGCGCTCGTATGCTCACCCTACTCCGGAGGTATGAACTGTCCAACCCAGTATGAACACTTTTATGTAGAAACGACATATCTGATACTACTCGCCGGTCCTCTAATGTCTCTAAACCGTAGCGTTGCAGACCTTCAGCGTACGACAAGCCGCTGGAAAATAAGCGGTAATTTAGATGACGTATAAATCGTTTTTGAATACGCTCAATCCTCAGCTTGTATGTAGCATACTGTGGAGACCAAATATTAGAAGCAAATTCAAGCAGGCTGCGTACGTATGCAACATAAACCGTTGTCAAAGAATGAGTGTTTTTAAGAGGTCTACAAACTCTCATGATAAAACCGAGGGTGCTGTAAGCCCTGTTGACGACTGAATCAATGTGCTTATTCATTAAAAGCTTGCGATCTAAGATGACTCCTAGATCACGCACTCGATCTACTTCCAGAATTTCATCATTGCCAATTGTATATTTAAAGTTAATTATATATAAAAGTCAATTGTCTATGTATATTGTAATTATAATAAAAGCCAATTGTATATAAAAGAGCTATTAGCTCAACATGATTGACACGATCAAAGGCCTTTGAGAAGTCAGTATATATCGCGTCCACCTGAATACGCCGATCCATACGTCCCAAAGTATAATCAGTAAAATGAGCAAGGTTTGTAACAACCGACCGATTTTTAAGAAACCCGTGTTGGTGCTCTGTGAACGAGCTAGCGAGAGCTTGATATAGCTATATAGATAATGCTTTATTTAAGAGAAAGTAGTACAAAAATTATGTCTTAAAAACTACCCAACTAGGTGCACGTACTAGGGTAGATTCTTTTCTTTTAAATTAAGATGCGCACGTAATTTTATACTGCAATTATAGAACTATGGTAATATTTTACTTGTTTATATGATATTTAACATTATACATATAATATTCTCATTTATATATAAATATATACATTTACCTACTTCTATTATTTACATACTATTATTATTTACATACATTTGCATTTACGTACATGTATTTATTAGTAATATATAATTGATTAAATTGATAACGTCGTTTTAAACGAGGATATTTTAGTCAGTTTCCCCTGGAAATCTACCTTCTGGCGCTCCTATACGGTCTGCGCACCGTGCGGCATAAGCCAATCGATCGCGCACTCTGACTAAAAGTCAGGGGAGTCTGGAAGCAGTACTGTTTCCTATAGAGCGGGGGTGGTTGCGGACCTTACGGCGACTGCTCTTGAAACGACCATCGGCAACCCGATCCTGGGTAAACAGCCTGGCAAAGGATGCCGTGGTCCGCGATAGATTCGGTTTACACCGTCTCACCGCTTCGTAAGGGAGAGCACCGCGCAAGCGACCTCGAACTCTCGAATCTGGTCGCAATTGGAAGTAAGGGCGTGAGTGTAAGCCCGTTGGGTTACACTTCTGGCTATCTCGCGGTTAAGGCGTTGGCCTCTTACGGCTGTTATAGATTCCACTATGATATAATATTGATATTGGAAAATATTGATATAATATTGATATTGGATAATAATATTGGAAAATAAATAAATATTTGTATTTCCTACCTCTCTGTAGCTGGGAGAGAGGAAATGGTCCGGCCAGTAGTAGGCCGTGCCGGGCGGCGAGCGCTGTTCAGTCCTGGGCGGCGGGCGGCGAATCGTCGGCCTCTTGAACGGCGACGGCGGCTGAGGCTCGGCGGCCGACGCGCCGGCACTGGTAGATGGTTGCGGCTCAGCCGACGCGCCGGCACTGGTGGACGGTTGCGGGTCCGCCGAGGACGGTGACAAGTGACTATCGAAAGATAAAAACACAATAAATAAATTGACTGATACTGTCTGACAGTCTGACTAGAGACTGACATATATACTTACAATTGTCGGAGAGTACCACCTGGGCTCTGCCAATCTATCGGCAAGTCGTTGAGATCGAGACAGCCCTCGATTTCAACGGCTTGCCGATCGATTGGCAGATCTATCGCCTGTGATGTGGCATCGAGATGTTCCTCGATATCAACATCACAGGGAACGTAGGCGTAGTCGTCGTCATCCAATTTATCGTCACCGTCCTCGTAACAAAATACCGGACCCGCTTCCTCGTCCGAATAGTCTGACACGGACCCCTCCAGGAGATCCATGAAGGCACGAGGAGGGGTCCGATCAGGGCTCAAATTGAATCTTGACATCTAAAAAAACAAAAACACATTTTTTAAGAAAAAAGTCAAAATAGTCATCCCAATCGCGTCTGTGCTTTTGACCGTTGAGGAGTTCCTCGCCCGTGAGTCAACCATGGGCGCAGCTACAGGCGAGCCCGTCACTTCAGGGAGTTATAACGATATTAGATCGTTTTGACTGGTCAGGTGAGCATAGAGAAGCTTTAGGACGAAACAGTCCAATTTTTTCTCAGTAAATAACCCCAAATTTTGAAAAAAACTTTTATGTTATTGCTGCATTTTTTATTTAATTATGCATGATAAGTTTTATGTTATTTTAGCCCCACTATAAAATCCAATATTCAAATATACAAATTTCTTCAAAAATAAAATATCGAAAAAAAAATTTCTGTCGGCTTTTTTTTTAGTTCATTATCGATAGAAATACTAAGCTTTACTATACACATTGAGAAATATCGGTTTTTACCGCCAAAATACGAACTCAAAAAAACTGGTCAAAGTTTCAAACACTTTGTATTCACAAAATACGTTTAATCCTATGATTATTTTTGATGTAAATGAAGTAATAACTATTTAATTAACGAAATAAACAAATATTACGTCATATCAAGTGATATTTCGTCGTTTCAAAAGTGTGACGAAATGTACCAGCCATTTTGAGAAACAAGGCGCGTGGCTGCACAAAGTTTTTCACTCGAAAACAAATGAAGAAAAGGAAATGGGCTACGCACAATAAGTAATGCTCGTTGATTAAGAGTTTTAGAAAGGAAATCACTCACTTTTATTCACTAACTCGTACAAAATCGCACAAAAAAGCAGTTTTTAGTGTAGCCGGCCGCGTCGCAGATTAGTCGGTCAGAAATGATGTCATCGCTTTTTTTGTAAGGGACGTAGTTATTCATAATCCTATAATCGCATACGGCAATCGAGCAATTTCATAGTAAGGCATATTTGGCTATATTATGGCATCATTCGATAGAATATACAATCGCATTTCGAAATTTAAACGACATTTTCTTGAGCGGCGAGCGCGATATCCCGTATGGGATAGTTTGGATTTCAGCCGGCCGCCATACATATCCCGCAAAGGATGTTAAGTGCCGAGCGGGTTAAAAGTAAAAATTTACACATTTAAATATCCAAGAACATTTTAACAGTACGTAATCTCAGTTGTTTGTGTTGTTTATCTAATTAATAGGACGAAAAACATCGATATTATTAGGCGTCAGTATTTAAAAAAATACTTCAAAAAAAAATCTTTGCTTGTTAATTTTCCGGCCCGCCAACGAACCAGGAGAAAAAATTATGTGAACGCCTAATTTTTTTTCTAGACAAAGACGGAAATATTTAAATGTTGAGCCCCCTTGTGACGATTAGGACTATTTAAAGATTGAGTTCTCTCTATGTGCCTGTCTGTGGGTATGAATTCCTTTACGATAGCACCCAAACGCTTAGCACCAAAAGAGTTGAAAAGTCATATATCATCCTCGAAATAATGGACTTAGAGACTTAAAATTTGGTACACAGATGCCGTGTTATATCAAAATCATATTGTAAAATTAGGGCCATACATTTTATTAAAATATTATCGCCGATCCGCCCGAGACTAGCCGAAAAACGAACCGCGCCGATCGATGCAATTGTGTAACTGTATGAAATTAATTATCAGAAGACATCAATCAGTCCTTGGCTAAATGCCGAGAAAGTCTTGGAGTGGCACGATCGTTTTTTTTATTACAGAAGAAAATTTAGGGAGTTAAAGAAAAGGTAAAATACTACCCTATGTAAAAATATGTCTCTATCACAATTTATATTTAGGTAGGTATTCATGAGACAGAAAAGTGTATCAATATATGTACAAAAGTAATATAAACGACATCATTTTATCGCGGTTTATATAACAATATCCACCATTCTCCCCGTGAAGATGATAAATACTGGCAAAAAGTTAAGGATTTCGTTATGTGATGCGGAGAGATCCCATTTTTATAAATATAGTGGCTGGAATATTTTTATTGTTTACACGCAAAAAAAAAACTAAAAAAAAAACATTTAAAGTTAACTGATATTGAAAAGTTTAAATCGGTAATGAAATGTACGGTGGATCTATTTGAATTACTGAAGACCATAAATAGAAGGAAATTACAATAATAGGTCACATAGGGCGTGGTAACAAATATCATTTTCTCCAATTAATCCTGCAAGGAAAGATAAAAGACCGCCGAAGACCTGGACGAAGAAGAACTCACTGGCTACAAAACCTCGTTGAATGGTTCAAATCAAGCACCACCGAGTTGTTAATATCACGGGCATAAGTGGCCATAATGACTGTTGACCTCCGATAGGAGATGGCACTTTAAGAAGAAGAATGAACAAGTCAATTTACTGTGCATATTTTATTATTAACTTCCGAGAGTGTTCATCCTGCTTAATTTATAAAATTAACCTAAAGCATTTATCACCCCTCCCCATAATTTAAACGTCAAACCACGAACTGTTATAAAAGTATCATTTCAACTATTTGTTTAACTTCCTACATAAGTTAAGACAGAAGAAGATTACTTCATAATGGCATGTAAAAGTTATTACACTGATAAAGTGTTAGCTTTAAATATTCAACTTAACTTGATTTGATGAAGCCGTTTTGATATTAATAGGTTAAAATTATCCGACAGGGGTAGAAATTTGCTCGCGACGCCACACGTTCATGTTTAACTTAATAATAGCGTTTCTTCATACACGATTTTCAGCGACATTAATTACAAACATTGTTTCACAGACTGGCATTTATGTACATACGATTTAGGAACGAGCTTCTGTATAACGTCAATTAAATGAAATGAGTGTTTAATATACATATTAAAAGGAATAAAGAACACGACTGCCTTACAAAAAAAGTTTGTACTATATTTATATATTTTTACTTTTTTTTATGAAATATTTCTGATTTATAAATATGATAAAAAGATATTACCGCGTGACGTTTGTAGCACCCGACATTTTGGCAACATTACAACTAACGTCGCCAAAACGTCGCATGCTACAAACTTCACGCGGTAAATTCGTTTTATCCTATTTATAATGCAAACAACCGCGATAGTCTTCGATTTCATATTTGTGGACTATGTATCTATATTTATCTATATAGATACATATATATTTTCAGACCTTTAATTACACTAAACAATATATTTATGTGAATTTATTGACTTTGGGAAATTTGGGAAATATCACATACTTCTAAAATGATTCGATCGTTTAGAAGTTATAGTAGAATAAAGAAACGGAAAACATACATATAAGAACCCTGAACATATTACACTACTTTTTTGTTGGGCAGTCGTGTAAAAATAAATCTAATAATCTGGTTATACTGGTAGTCATACACTTTCCCAAATTTCGTCTTACTGAAGAGACATACAATACTTTGTTTTGGCGTTAATAAAAGCGATAATTTATTTGTATTCGACTTTCAAACTCTTTTGTTTCTTTTCTTCAATTTAGTTGATTTGTTATCAAAAAGCGACTTTGTAAATTTCATTTTCCCCTTAACATAAAATTTTGTTTTATTAAACTCATAAACCACTATACATATTATAAAATGACTTAAATTTGGAATCATTATTCTCAGATCCTTGAACAAGATTGTTTTCCATTCTAGCTTTAATTATAACAGAGTTACGAAATCTTACTTTTTTATTATAACAATTTTAATTCAAATCCCGTTTAAGATGTCGAGTAACATGTAAACAAGGGTTGAAGGCAACGTCCTCAGAATTCCAAATATGTTTTTTTATCTATGACAACTATTAAGGATATAAATAATATATAAAATTTTAAAAATACGTAGAGTTCAAAAGACATATCTTTTAAATAATCTTATAAAACTAAGTCAAAGATAAAACTGAAAAAAAAAACGAGATTCGGAAATCATGTACCAAAATGAATAAATGAAATAATTATGTCAATGAAAAATTAAAATTAATCCCTAGGTATAAATACTTAATTAAAATGTTAAATGTCGGTTATCTAAAACATAAACATATATTATTTTATATCAATGCTATATTGTCGATCAAGTTCATGTAGATACTCTCCTTAAATTTAGTGATCAAACGCTTTGGAGAAGTCGGAAAAAGTCATCGGACATCCTTTTGTACGTGTCCCTGTACCTGCGAGGAAATCCTGCTTTATATGCGTGGCGCAATGCCGGCAGGTGGATTTTTAGTGCCTGTTTCTGTGTTATTCTTTGTCTCACTTGTTTTATTCAGGTACGGCAAACGGCAGCGTGAGCGAGCTACGATACACCACCGCCAGCGAAAGAGATTACGGTACTCTCACGTGCCGTGGTGCCAACACTATTGGACGCCAGATGCAGCCCTGCGTGTTTCAAGTCGTGCCGGCGTGTAAGTCAACTTTTCATTTTAGTAAACTAGAAAAATAGAGTTGTCAGCTACACCGAACTCGTCACCTGAGAAAGTTTTAACGATTGTTCGTTCTCTCCCCGTTCGATCTCCCGTGAAGTGAGTGCAGAAGACTCGGACAAAGCAGTCCACCGTCAAGCTCCACCACATACCTGCAAGAGGCCAACGCCTTATCCGCGAGATAACCAGTTATGTTACCCAGCAAGCTTACACTCACGCCCTTAATTCCAATTGAGACCAGATTACTCTGGTCTCTCTATTGGTTAAGAGTTAGTGGTCGCTTGCGCGGTCCTCTCCCTTACGAAGCGGTGAATCTGTGTAAATCGAATCTATCGCGGACCACGGCATCCTGCCCGGCTGTTCACCCAGACTGCTTCCAGACTCACCCGACTGTTTTGGGAGCTAATGGGCCCATGATGAGGTGGCCACGATGACCCATGTGTTCAGGGTCGGTTACACTCACGGGTCAACACCCATCCGATGGCCTCCGACGCATGGGGTGCGAACCTGGGTAGGACACTGGGTCAACCAGTCTCCCCTGGGAATCAAACCTCTGGCGCTCCTGGACGGTCTGCGCACCGAGCGGCGCAAGCCAATCGACTGTGCTCTCCGACTAACAGTCGGGGGAGTCTGGGAACTGTATTGTTTCCTATAGAGCGGGGGTGGTTGCCTACCTTACGACGACTGCTCTTGAAATGACCATTGGCCATCCGATCCCAGTTCAGAGTCGGGCAAAGGACGCCTTGGTCCGCGATAGTTTCGGTGCACACCGTTTCACCGCTTCGTAAGGGAGAGGACCGCGCAAGCTACCTCGAACTCGGAACCACTCGAGAGACCGGAGAAATCTGGTCACAATTGAAAGCAAGTGCGCGAGGGTCGGCCCGCCAGGTAACATTACTGGCTATCTCGCGGTAAAGGCGTTGGCTTTTTGCGGGTTGTGACGTAGCTGGACGTTGGATTTGTTCTGTCCAAAGTCTTCTACGTTCACTGCAGGGCGACAGAACGAGAAAATCGTTAAAACGTCCTGTGGTGACGGGCTCGTTGACACCACAAGTTGTTAGTCAGAGTGCACAATCGATTGGCTCACGCCGCACGGTGTGCAGACCGTCCAGGAGCGCCAGAAGGTTGACTCCTAGGGGAAACTAGCCCTAAGGCCAGAGTCCTACCCAGGCTCGCACTTCATGCATGGAGGCCGCTGGATGGGTGTTGACCCGTGAGTGTGACCAACCCTGAACAGAATGGGTCTTCGTGGCCAACTCAGCAAGGGCCCATTAGCTAGTAAAGTAGCAGTCCACTCATTAGGGACTCAAATGGTCTGTTTAAACAAACGATGAAATAGTTTTTTTTAATCTGGTAATATGTATGTTCTGGGCCTTGCTAAAAATTCTAATGCGATAAACTGTTCTTAAGGGAAAAGGTCACAATTGAGTTGTTTTTGTAGGTATTGAGTACATTTAAAAAACCTAAATATGTATTTATTTAATTCGCTAATTGCTAATCAACATAACAGGAAACAAAAACAAATATAGTGGAATTTATTTACCAGTAAACTTGAAGGCTAATAAATATACAGAAAAGGACGTCGCATTAAATATTAGATATCATATAAGAATTAATAATTCATCACCTATAAAAACTATATAATTCTCGAAGGTGATTCATCACGTTTTTTCACTCCCCATATGTTTCTCATATATTTAAACTACCTATAGATAATATTTGTGTACGAAAAATTAGGTTTTACGAAGATAATTTCACGAATTTGCGAACTGTTTGTTCTATTGCTAATTTTGAATAACTGTCTTAATCTTAATTGTCTCCGCTTTATTATTTTTATGAGGCTCATATTTCCCGAGATAGGTATAATATTTTTCATAGATTACTCACAAAGCGTGTGCGCGTGAATTCCAAAAACTCAGCTCACGATACCGCTGAAGGATCCCTCGATACTCGCATTAATTTTCCGTATTTATCTGGCCTTAAAATAATAATTATTAAGCTGTTATTACCGATGCGGAAGAAGACGATTTTGTTTATACTCTCCGTATCTTCATACCTGACGAAGTTATATAAATTTAATATTATTCAATTCTAATCAATACTATATTTAGTCGAACTAAATCAGGTGTTAAAACCTTTGGCGATAGTTGTAAAGAAAGGTCTTAACAAGGTCCCAACGACAAACCCGCCAGCGTATATTTCGGATACTATATGTCGAAAATCCCCACTGATGTCTCTATAATAATAATAATAATAATAATAATAAAAACTCTTTATTTTTAAGAAAAGGCGAGCTTATTGCCTGAAGGCAATATTTTATAGCTAACCTATACTATTGTATGAACATTATTTGCGAGTAGACTACATAACCTAACCTATATAAGGAGTATGACAAATAAAATAAAAGAGAATATAAAGAAATATATATGTACTTTACTCTTTATGGGCACAGGTTTGCCACATCAAAATAATCTAACACCTAGAAGAATGCTAAAGTTTAAAAAGGAGGTTATCGGGAGGGGAAAGGGAATTTATCTGGATGATTTAAAATGCTCTCTGAGTCTGTTTTTAAAAGTTGTTATGCTTGGTGCGGTTCTCACATTTTTCGTCAAAGCATTCCAAAGACGGGCTCGATACACGGTGAAAGAGAATGAGAAGAAGTCACTGCTGTTACTAGGGATAGAAAGTAGCAGGTTGTCTTTTGATCTCAGAGGGCGTCCATGAGCCGATAGTGCAGTAAATCTGCCGGTAAGATAATTGGGAGCGACGCCATCCAAGATCTTGAAAGCATACAGAGAACTCGCATTTCTCTTGACTCCCGGGTCGACAGCCAGTGAAGCTTCTCTCTGTACTCTCTGCGCACTATAGGTATCATTTAGGTACCTTTCGTCTCTAGAGTGCCAATAATCGCTACTCCATCTTGTATGCTTTGTTTATAATAATGCCTCTGGTCGTACCACCCTCTATCTATTCTATCCTTGCCGTTTTAACGCATAATTTTAATATTCCTTAAAGTGCTATTTTCGCTGGTGCGAGCGGCCTGTCCCGTTTGGCGCTTTCGGATTCCCCTATAATAGGCCATTTTCGAGTGCGCGAGTAAATAAATAAAGGGGACGAGTCATAAAGCAATGTTATTAGCAATCTGCGGAGACAAAGGGCGCTTATCGCACTGCCTGGGCCTACATTACGCTCGGAGACGTCTGTAACATAATAATTTCGCCATATTCGAGGTGTACCCGTGGTTGTAGCGACCCATATTGTCCGAGAGCTCACTGCCGGTTGACTTGCCTTATTACTAACGACACGTAAAGCCCAGAACTATATTGTACCTACATATATCTTACTGCAGAAAAGAAACGATTGCCTTTTTAATTTTACTGCAGACACACAAAAGAGTATACTGAAAAATATATAAATGTTCAAATATGTTCTATGTAGTAAAAAATACATGACCTTTATAAAAGTTGCGTTCAATAAAATAGGCAATAGACAAGGTTGTAAGTACTTGTAGTAAGGTTGCGTTTAATAAACGTTACGATACGTAATTAAACGACTTTCGTTGTAAAAGGTATGTAATCAAATCAAAGAACCTGGCTTTCCGCCCACCTGAGATCACCAAAGGCAAAATAGATATTTCTAGACTTAGTTATCTAATAAATATTATTGGGTCCTTACCTATGGAGTGGCCAAAAACTTTGTATGAAAAATATATATGTATTTAATAGAAATGTTGACTGACTCTATTTGATTAATTCCTCTGCTGTAAAACTCTCGTGGACGGGAACCAATTGAAGCTTTAAGGCGTTTTTCACCGACTCTTCAAAGTTGATTTTTTCCTGTGTAAAAAGTTATATAAATTCTGAAAAAAAATTAACTCCATTGGAGCAAGGTCTGATAAGAAATATGGCTGACCAAGAGTCTCCAGGCGTAACTCCTGCAACTTCGCGACTGTTTGCAGTGAAATCTGTGGTTATACGTTGTCATGCAGAAGCAGTGGATATGAGTGATTGACCAGGCTCGGTTATTTAATCACGAGGTTCTCCATCATCGTTTGCAGTTCTTAACAGTACACATTTACGATTACTGTATAGCTAGACTGCAAGAAGCTGTAATAGAAAACATTGGCATAGGATCTCATACTTGAAAATATTACAAATTTTCAACACTTCCATGGTTGCACAAACGAAAATATTTGAGAAAAAGCAATCAAACAAACAGCTGCTTCTTAAAAAAGAGTAGCATCGCCTTAAATGAATATTTATTTAGTTTTGCAATTTCTACTCAAACCCAAGTGAAACAATTTAAAAGTGTTCAGTGTGAAAAAACAGTAGTTACATAGGTAAGTACCCAATAATATATTAGTTTAGGTAAATATTATATTATTACATGTACCTGTATAAACATGGTTTATAG
Organism: Micropterix aruncella; assembly: GCA_944548615.1. Taxonomy (NCBI): domain Eukaryota; kingdom Metazoa; phylum Arthropoda; class Insecta; order Lepidoptera; family Micropterigidae; genus Micropterix; species Micropterix aruncella. The sequence goes on along the minus strand of OX155980.1, from coordinate 78,116,019 downwards.
TTACTTTCAGGAAAATATGCAATAATAAATAATGATATAACACGGTATGTAATATTATATACTGTATATACATGTAGGTACTTTAAATAATGCCATACATATTTGATAAATATACCATACGTAATAATAATATTTCGACCTAAATCATAGGCTTCTCTCTTTTTTAATCTAGCAAAAGTCGCTGCCAGAAGTTTTCACAAAATTGCTAAATATAATTAAAACTCCTTTGAAAACTTGACAACTTATGTTTAGGTATGACAGAAACATACTTTCGACCTTGCATGGTGTTCGTACCTGAAACGAGACCGTGTTACCAGCGAATGTTATGGTGGTTCCTCAGACCGTACAAGCTTGGGAACGTAATATGAAAGGTGTAGTTGCTTTCTGTGTCCCATATTAAGCTTATCACTACCTACCTTAGGCAACTAGAGGTATAATTCTTGCTAGTAGATACATTGTTGTTTTTCTAATACCGTTTAATCATTTTGTTAGATAAGAAGTAGCGACCAATTCTTGATTTTAAAATGTTAAGTTTTAACAATAAACACACAAATGTAACCTTGTAACTATAAACAATATCAAATGTGACCTTTTTGCAATTAGTTTTGTATAAAAAAGAGCGTCAAAATTTAGGAATTATATAATTGTTGGTTCTTAGGCACTTTCTGGTCCTCATCCATCGTCGTAAACTAACAACGGTAATTATTCTTTTGTATAAGTGCATATTCAGTATGCTCGCTATATTGATAACTAATGGTATGAGATTTCACTCTCTGCCTACCGCGAGTGCAGCGGCTTTCGCTTGTGTATATCGCTTCGGGTCTAGCCGTAAAGACTGCATCCGTGCAACGCATGCTTTATCTGCTTAATCGGAGAGTAAGAGAGATCGTTGCCACCGCCCGAGGGATATTTAAGGTGCGATGAGTGAAGGCGTACGAAAAAGAGAAAACACCAAAACAAGCCAAGGTATAACGTGTGTAAGGAGTCGCTAAGGCAAGCGTCTCCCCACCATGCAACCAAGCGAGCGACAGCGCAGACGTCGTGATTGGCCGGCTGATTCAAAAATTGACCATCCCGCCGTTAATCCAAAAAAAGCGCAATGGAAAGTAGCAGCCACGACTGCGATTAGCAGTGGTGCACCCAGCATAACATTCCGGGTGTGCCATCGGTGGTGGCCACAGTTTTAATTGGAACATCCATACGGAGAAATTAACGGACAAGAGGAAGAAATCCTAACTTGTATGAGAATAGTTATGAAACATAAATTAAATTATATTTACCTGTAGGGAGCTCTCCGATTACTACACTTGGTAAGCGCTGGCCGGGGTGGAAAGGTATGAAAAATGTCGTGCGTAATATACGGCCTCGTAATTGTGAGAGGGCGACGGAGAGAGAGGGGGAAGGAAAGAGAGGGACAGGGAGTGTCCCACGGGTGACCAATAACACCGCATTAATCAAGGAAAAATGCCTGCTGTTTCCAGATAAACCTCGATGCGAGTCCCTTTGTAACGAACTATCTTAGCTACTACCAACTCTCATAGTTTTTCTCCTGTTCGCATTTTTCCGGGCTCACCTGCGCTCGGGGGATTTAATTGCTTCCTATTTCCTCTATTTTTTTACTTTTATAATAATATTTGACGCTATAGCGATATTTAAGTGGTTTTTACGTCGTTATATTAATTTATTTATTGATTGAAACATGTAATCACTATGCCGTCGCAGCGACACGCATTGACTGTTGAATGTCAACTGAAGTAGGTATAGATGTGTCTCGGAGTGAACTGAATGAGTGGTTAATTTGAACTCAAGAATCGAACTGAATATCGCTTGTCAGGTACCGGCTATAACATGACGTATACTATGACGTAAATGCTGTTATGAGTGGGGCTGAACCATTTTTTCCCTTTGAAAATGGGACTTTTAAGTGTGTCTATCACATTACATGGGACTTTCACCCTCAGCATGGAAATAAGTATGTATTTTATTTTATGACGTAACTTGACGGTAGAACAAATTACACATTCTAAGAAAACTACTAGAGGCGCAGCAATATTGTCATAGTTTAGAGTTCAATGAAAATCATACAGCAAATATTTAGTTTAATCCAAGATAATGCAGAAAACTAAATAAATATAACAATAATTAAAATAAAAATAACAACCGCAGAGACCCAAATATATTTAATAACCATAGAAAGAAATTGTAAATGCTTTTTTGAATAAAATAGTTTAGAAATATACTTAGGATTATTTTTTTAATCTTAGGTTTGTAAGAATTACCATATGTGGATCATTTTTATATATTTATGAATATACCGATCTGTCATTCAGTACGTATTGTGTAGTTTATAAAATCGTGAGTGTATTTCTGTGGATATCTTTCATTCCCTCCTTGGTTTTTCCTTTGCTATGTTCCTCTCGGTTTCGCTGAAATGTTTTCTATTTAAATTTGATATTTTAGTGTAAAATATTTCTTTGGTGTAACAATATATTAATTATTTATTTTACTTATTTATTTATTTATTAAGTAACGCAAATATAATATGTAAGCAAATCATTTTAGCTTAGGAATTACCCAAAAAAATATCTTAAACATTGAGTCAATAACAGAAAATGAATACGTCGCATAGTCCAGTTACAACGTCACCTAATTATGCCAGGACCTGTTCTAAGGTAAACATTTAATTTTGTGTGATACTGTGTTTATAAAATTGGCATACATCCTCAGTAAATGGAATTATTATTAGTATATAGAAACATTTGAATAATTACTTGATCATTTATGCACAAAAGAAAAAATCTTAAAAATTACCAAATACTTTAAATTAGCAGTGGAAAATTTAAATGACAAAAAACAAATTAAATCAGCATAAAAAAATTGTTTAAAATAAAAAAGTCAAATGAAAAGAATACTAAGATAAATACGCTTACACTCCCCACCCCTTACACACCCTTTAAGCACTAGCCTCTTATGTAGTACTAAAATTGAAGGTACGTTAATTTTCGTAGTTTTTTTAAACGTAATTTATATTAAAAAAAATAATATATAAAGAATACAAACTGTAAATCTTTTTTTTATTTTTTTTAATATTTAGGTAAAAAACGTCATAAACAATTGTTTTAACAAATACACTTAAACAAATAGACCTACATTACCATTCATTTTAACAAAACTTATAAATGTAGCCACAACAATGTAAATTTCTAGTCGGATCGAACTATTTTCATTTAGTACGAGTACCTAAATTATTAGCTGTAAACTAAAACTAATGCAACAACAAATCACTCAATTGTTTCATAAAAGTAATTAATGACACTGAGAATTTATCTATGTCATTCAAAACTTCATTATAACACATGCAAGAGCGGCTGAAAAAGGAATTTCTTGCGTAGTTTGAATAAAAAGAGGGAATATAGAAAGTGTCTTTTGAACGTGAGAAGGAAGACCGCGGGATTTTAAAAAGATTTTTTTCCAAAAGGGGTACAGAGTTGATGTGGTTATGAATAATTTTATATAAGAAATGCTGTCTAAGAATTTTCGTCTTGATTACAGAAAATGCATTTTGTGTCTGCGTAGTCGGTGCAAAGGCTACCTGTCCGAAAGTCTAATGATTTTAAACATTTCTTTTGTACCCTCTCAATCCTATTTACGTGAACAGCATCCTGGGGACTCCAAACTACACTTCCGAATTCTAGGACACTACGAACAAATGCATTGTAGAGTATTTAAATGATGTTGCCTCTGGTAAAAGGTTTACTTATGCGCAGAACCAGTCCGAGTTGTTTAAAAGCCTTAGCTACGATCTTATCAATGTGAAGATTAAAGTGCAGTTTGGAATCCAGGGTAATGCCTAGATCACGAATGTTGGTAACTCGAGTTAAGTTATTACTGGATATTTTGTAATCATAAATAATTGGATGATGCTTTCGGGTGAATGTTATGATGTTACATTTATCCATATTTAAAATTAGTTGATTATCCTTACAATAGTTCTCAAAGCTTAATAAATCCTGTTAAAAATCTTCACAATCACCAAGACCTTTAACAATTTTGAATAGTTTTGTATCATCTGCATAAAGCAAGTGATGCGACTTATTAAAACACAGTCCAATATCATTTAAATATAAGGTAAATAGAAAAGGGCCAATGTGGGATCCCTGAGGAATTCCTGACGGAACATTAAGAAACGAAGAGCGGTAACCTTTAAGGGCGACTGCTTGACTACGATTGTTTATATAGGACTGGATCCATCTTAGCAGGTCGCCGTGTATACCGAATTTCGAAAGTTTTTGTATAAGGATAGAATGACTAATTTTGTCAAAAGCCTTAGAAAAATCGGTATACACGGCATCAACCTGGAATCGGTAATCAAGGGCATTCAACAAAAAGTCCGTGTATTCGATAAGATTTGTGTTAACACTTTTACCACGAAAAAATCCATGCTGTTCCGTTGATACAACGTGCTGCATTTGAGTGGTTAACGACGTAGTAATTATAAATTATTTTTTCGAAAATCTTACCAAATAGACTCACGTTAGAGATAGGCCTGTACTGCATAATATCATGTTTGTCACCACCTTTTGGAATTGGGGTTACCAGAGATTTCTTCCAGATGGCAGGAAAACAGCCCTCCAGCATATATTTCCTATAAATTATGGTGATTGGTATTGAAAACTCTTTACTAAGCTTCCTGATTAAGATGGGATGGATGTTATCGAAACCCGCACCCTTGTTTATATCTATTTGCTGAAATAGTTTATATACAAGGTTTTGTGTTATTTCTACCTTCGAGATGTTAACTGCAGATAAGGCTTTATCGGTATGTGTCAATCACTTGGGGAGTTTCGGGAATAAAAACTGAGTTGAAATAATCATTAAACATATTGGTAATTGTTTCGCCGTCACTTGAAGATACATCGTTCAGGCTCATATGAGAGGGAATATTATTGGCACAAAATTTAGATTTTATAAATGTCCAAAAAAATCGAGGGGCGATGTTAATTTTTCTTCAGAGAAATCAATATAGTTTTTGTAACATTCCCGCTCGTTTCTTTTCCCGTGAGCGTAATAATAAAAAACTTTGGTAGTAGCAAAGATTGTCATATTCTTTGTAATGATATAAAATCGAACGCCTCCTGTCAAATAAAATACTTAATATCTAAACCAAACCAAAGCCATGTAAGCACACCTATTGCCATCTATACGCAGCAATGGGAAGGCAAGGTGAATGGTCTTCAAAACGTAAAAGTAGTAATTAGTCGATTCATTCATGATCCCAAAATTTAAATCAATTTCAAAACGTGTAGCGACATCTAGCGGGCAAAAAGCGAGAAATGTTACCGTCGATAAGCAGAGAACTGTAAGAAAATTTTACCGACGTTGACAGGGAATACAAAAATATATTAAAATAAGATTAAAACTCAATAAAACAATGAAACGTTTATATATTCGTTAAAAATGAAGCGTAATAGCAATAAACCACTAAATAAAATAAAACTAAATAGGCTTTAGAGAAAAATAAAGGAAAAATCGATGATTAAAGAAACGCCGAAATCACATACAAAAATGGGTCTTCAAAAGATGCATGATAGAAACACAGGATATTTAGAAAGATTTCAGCGACGACACGCACTATAGACGTAGTATAGAATAAGCACTATCCCCTGAAACGAAAGTAGAACCTGAAAACAGAATAAATAGTTAGCAATAGATTTAAATATCGCCGGGAACGAATTCGCAGCCGACCTCGAAGTGACAGTTCAATGTATGATTAAATTGTCGTACTTTTACAAGAAAAATCGCCACTATAGACGATAATGCTAATTACAACCGATATAGATAGAACACACAGTAGATAGACTTACTAGAATAAAGCCAATGAAATAAGCTATTTTATGAGGCAGAGCATATATTCTGTACGGTAGTTTACAGGGAGAATCTAATGTTTGAAACTGAATAAATGACGATTTGACGGAAAAATAAATCCGAATTAACCACGGCAAGAAAGTGTTGCCATGTTTTGACATCAAATAGAGTCGGAATATCGTACAAATTTTGATCACTAGAGGCGCTGTAATTCAGAAATAAAGGAAATTTTAAGGTGGACCACTAACAAAAAACAGACGAGCGTCTCAAGGAGCGTCATATTCATATTTGGCGGGAAAATTTGGAGGGAAAGCCATATCTAAAAAAACCGACGATAATACAAATATTAGAGTATACAGAACGAAGAAGCCAGTTAAAAAGGTCATAGGTGACATATTTTTAAAGGAAACGGATGAGTAATTTCGATGTAAAGAATTGTTTTCAAAATGGGTCACTGAAAAACCTACTAACGCCGAATAACTTTTTATAAAAACCATATAGGATTATAGTAGAAAAAAAATGAATAATAATAGCCGTAATAGTTAATGAAATAGACATACTTTTTGGAAAAATATACACGTACCTTTGGAAGCTCATAGCGCCGCGAGGAGGCAACATAAAATTAATATATATGCAGAAATTAGATGCTGGGGATACAGATTATAAGGGAAAAATAAGGAAATCAGCTCAAATGAGTGAATTAAAGAAATAAGAGTGCAAAAATAGCTCGATGTGCACGAAATGGTACGGAACCCCAATGCGGAAAAACGATAGTTGGTAACCAGACAGAAAAAGCATGATGGCCGCGTTATTTTGCATAGGAAGGGGGTGAAAAGCACATCTAAAAATGGAGAAATTGCCGTATTTTGAAGGGTATAAAAAGGCGGTGGGCAATGCCAAAATCAATTCAGTTTACCAGGAGATCCACCGCGTAATAACCTCGTCACCCAAACGTCGAAAAAGTGCCGGAAAATGTAAAAGTTCAAGTTAAAACGAGGGAATGTGGGCAGAAATGCTGTCCACATTCCCATAAAAATCATGTAGAATCTAAGTGAAGTTTTTTTAACACATATTTATTTTATTAGAAGCGGTACATCAAATATTTGGCGGGAAAGCCAACAAAATTAAACAGTGCTAAAAATTCGACGAGAAATCGACGTAAAAACAGTAAAAACCCTCTATAAGAGACGCCACGTACATCAATTATTTGGCGGGAAAGCAAAAATATTAAACAGTGCTAAAAATTCGCAGAGAGATCGACGTAATAACAGCAAAAAACCCTTTATAAGCGACGCCACGTACATCAATTATTTGGCGGGAAAGCAACAATATTAACCAGTGCTAAGATTCGACGAAAGATCGACTTAATAACAGTAAAAAACACATTTATATAGACGCTACGTACATCAAATTTTGGCGGGAAAACATAAGCATGCAGAATCAAATAGTAGCAAGATAGAAGAAAAATTAAAGATATTCTTTTTAAATAAACATTCACGAGGAGATCATATAAATGAACCAAGACAGACATTCGCAATAGATTTCGAATCACAAAGACAACTTCAAATCAATTACATCTTTCAACAGAACGGGGCGAAAACAATCGTACGAGACGGCCGACATCCCTACGATGCAGCTGTCAAAATTTAAAAAACAGTTTGTTGTTGTTATGTGTTAGTTATTAAGAAGTGTATAAAGGTGTTAAATTAGTGTAAGGTATGTGATATTGGATTGGATGGCTGCTTAATACAAGTAAGATTGTTCAAATTATTATAATTGCAGTATATCCGTGCGTTATAACTGCCGAAGCTGGCCATACTTATAAAACTTGTTATTGTTGATAGTTTTTTTTATATATTATGCAAATATGTATGTTGTCATAAGTATGAATAAGATTGATGCGTCTTAGACTGTTTCGCGCTATAATTGAAATAGAAAGCCAATACCATCTGCTTTTCGTACTGCCGCTACTACATTGTTAGCGTGAACCTTTTTTTATAAGGCCAGTACTTGATTGGGACTGCAGGCCGTCAATAAAAGACGAAGCCTCATTGATTGAGATACTTGAAACTGCCTGGTTTCACGTGAGACAAAGTCCGTGAACCAGCGTAGCGATAAACTAAGAAAAAATGTATATATGTATGTCGTAATTCACTCTACATACCAATTAATTTAGGATATGATAAGTTGTTTTTTTTGTGCTATATTGCGTATTGTCATATTATCATGTTATTGTTATTTAATGCAAAGCTACAAAGAGAGCCATAATATATGTAAATGAACTGTATAAACTAAAAATTTTATTTTACAATATATCGAATATTTTGCCGGAAGAAGTGTTCATATTTTTTTAATCAAAAGAATACCATATCTGAGAATACAAATAGACTGAGCTAAATCATAAGTAGAAATTGATTCGATAGATCAGATGCAGCACAACGGATGAACGAACGCAGTAAAGGAATACGCGAGATTGGCGCCTTAGTATAAATTTATCTCGTGATCCAATAGATGTATAAAAAAAAATAACTCCTGAGTTCACGACGCACTGACAGAAGACTGTAGCATCCGTCAGTGTGATAAATAGTGCATCGACAAATCAAACGATGTCAGATATTCAGTAATGATCACTAGCGTACTTATAAGGACATTATAAAAAAATCCCAGCTGATTGGAGCAATCGTCAATCGATATTGAGAAAGTGACTTAAAACTATTAGCATATATTGATCCGGAAGTATTTAACTATAGAACACCTTTGATAATCCACTATATAAGAATTGTGTCATAGAACATCAAAAATCAATATTTCTCATCGAGACGAGATCTTAAAAGTGTAGGTTACAAGCCGATCTTAACTTATAAACCTCAAATTGATTCAAACTATCTAAAACCAAGTGCATAAGGATCTAACAAATTGGTCTAGACACATAGAATACTCATTATTATTCTTCTTCTTCTTTTGGAGAATACATTTTAGTCAGGACAGGAGAATTTCATATATGAAGGAGCACGTACAAGAGGAAACAGGGCTATTGAATTAAAATCTCTATTCTCTGCATACTTTGAATATCTTTATACATATATTAGCATCATCCTCTTCTTTCTAGTCACTTCTCCGTTCAATTTTACCTTCTTCATCAAGCGCTTATCGCTGATGACACATCGCGAGCACGTTTAAGTAACAAATATTGCTAAATATTATTATTATTGAATAATATTAATTAATGTTAGTGTTAATAATATTAATAAATATATTAATATTAATATTAATAATATTAATAAATATATTAAAAAATAACGCTACAAAATTGGCAACCCAACTAGTGGGGCCACACAAAATAATATATAAATTAAAAATAAATTACAAACAAGATAATAATAAAAATCATAACGCTACAAAATGGCTTGCCCAAAGTGTGGCCAATCACGATCATTGCGAGATATTGTCATCTTACACATCTTACATCTTACAAATTAAATTAAAAATTAATAAATTAAAAAATCAATTCTCTAAAATTGCTACAAAATGCCGACCCAACGCGGGGCCTGATTAAAACATTTTAAAGTGAACGGGAACTACTTAGTAGAACATAAACATAGTAATAATTAATACTTTTGAATAAATATCGTTCGTTCATCGGTGAGGCTAATAAATATATAGATACTATCATTGGAGGATACTATCATTGGATGTTAATACATGTATATATTGGTTCTTTTTGGGAGTTTTGGCGAGGAATTTGAAATTTCACTCGCGAATATCTTATTGTTTGCTTGTTTGTTTTTTGAGTGTTGACAATAAGGTCGCACCACATATATGATAAATGTTAAGTTGTAATTACTATCTAGCAAATACTATAATATTGTTTTTCTGTGTTACGGTGATACCATCGCACAGATCATCTTGAATGTTTTGATGTTATCTTGTTAAATATTTGCAATATTAGCAAGTGAGTTATATCGGAGGTGGATTATAAGATATATAAGATTATAAGATATAATAGTAAACCCCGTTCTGCGAAAGGTGCGAATTAATATTTTTATGCGAATCTTAATTATTAATTTTCTTTATAAATGTTCTGTCTTGTCTGCATAAATTGTTATAATATCATCTCGTGAATTGCAAAATAAATATAAAATATTATAATAATAAATAAAAAGATTTCCAAAATAGAAAAATAATAATAATATAAATAATGTCGTATACCGCATCAACGTCAAAAAGACGTCGACTAGCATTAGATATTGAGCAGGGCCGTATTAGGAGCATGTTCGATAGAGATGTTAGTCCGCATAATTCCTTATATGAGTATAATAGATTAGCAGAGCAAGCAGCTGATCAGGTTTTCATAGATAAGGAAAGAGAGAATATGGCTAATATAATAAAAAATTTAGAAGAACAGTTGAAGGAGGCAACGATAAATAATAATAATATCGCTTTAACCCCTCACGTTGCGAGGTAAAAAGTCACCTATCACTTTTGCGCGCGACATATTCGCGCAAAAAATCGACGCGAGTCAACGGCCTTGAGAAAAACGATCATAACTTATAAACCACTAATCGGATTAAAAAAAGATAAAGAGAAAAATGATCGCATTGAAATTTGACATATAAAACATTATAACCTTATCTCGTAAAACAATTAGGATAATAATGAATAAATATTACAAAATTGGCAAACTGAAAAAACTCGCCTATAAAATCATTTCGATTTTTTTGTAAATACAGTTTTTGTAAATATCAAAAATTGTAAATACAGTTATGTTCTCTATTAAATGCTTTACCAAAACGATATTTTTTTTTACTTATTTGCATACAAAAATACGGAAAAAATATTTATTTATTCAGCCAAGAAAAATTGTATGTATTCTCGTAAAAAAAAATTTTTTTAATTTTTAATTTGTGACTACTTATGGTATTTTTTTATATGAAATTCTTTCAAAATAACTTTATTACTACATCACTTCTTCTTAGAAATCACACCAGAACTTTGAGCTTTGTCTGATATTATAGAAAAATCTAAAGTTTTGAGAGTTTCCGCGTCTGAACCTAATAATAAACTTTGAATGCCCATAATATAAAATTCGTTAGATTTTTTCAATTATATTGTCTTATCATAGACTTATTATATGTCTAATAACTAATTACTATACTCCAAAGAGTCACATTTCATCGAAAAACTATGGAAAATCGCACTTTTTTCTCTCATAGTAATTATCAAAACAAGTTTCATTTTCGCGAGCAATATTAGAACACAACATATAATGTTCAAAATACGCCTAATTATGTGATAACTTAGGATGTAAATGAAGCAATACCTATTTTATTAGTAAATTAAAGCGACATTACGTCATGTTTCGCGATATAACGGGATATTTCAAAAACATTACAAAATAAACACGGGCATTTTTTTCGCGACCCTTGGTTTGTTGACAAAGTGTTTTCTTCGAAAATTCGTGAAAAACAGCAAATGGATTGTCGAAATTATATAATCCTACTGGCTAATCTACTTAAAAAGGGAAATACTCACTTTTATCCGGTATAAACTGCACTTATATCCAGAAATCACTTCACAACACAATCACTTCGGCGAACATCGCGCGCGCCGCCGCCATGGCCGATCTGAGACTGTCGTCAGAAATGAGGTCATCGATTTTGTAAGGATGTAGTGATTCATATTTCTAACATCGCATGCGGCAATCGAGCAATTTCATAGTGTTGCATATTTGGCTATATTATGGCATCATTCGATAGAATATACAATCGCATTTCGAAATTTAAACGACATTTTCGTAAGAGCCGAGCGCTATATCCAGTAGTGGACGTTTCAGAATTTCGGCGGCCGCCATTCATGTCCCCAAATGGATGTTACGTGCTCAGCGGGTTAAATGAAAATAATTCAAATAAAATAATAAAGCAGGAAGGTGCATATGTGCCACCGACTGCGGGAAATATAAATGATGTGTTTCGTTGGGGAATTAAGTTTACCGGAGAAGGATCAGTATTGGATTTCATTGAGACGTGCGAGGATAGATTGAGGTCTCGACGCGTTAGCGGAAATACATTAGTAGAATCATTTACCGAATTATTAACTGGACCCGCATTGAAATGGTTTCGTTCAATGAGAACCGATCAGTTGACATGGTCCGAGTTAAAGAGGAAGTTAATCGAGCGTTTTGAAGCTTTGAACTACCAAATTAAAATGGATAGTCACATAAGAAATCTTAAACAAAAGCCCCAACAGAGCATAGAAGAGTATATGACCGAGGTTAGAGGTTTCAACGCACTATTGCGTGAACCAATAAAAGATACAATTTTATTAGAAATACTAAAAATAAATGTTGCCGATCGTTATAAGCCCATATTAGGCGCACAAATTCTGACTACTGTCGAAGAGCTCGTAAAGTATGCGAAAAACTTTGAGCAATACCTAAATAAAGAGGAAGTTAACCCAATTAAAGAAGTATATCGCGGAAATTATAAGAAACAGACGGTCGCGACGGTTATAGAAAAGAATAACTATAATCAAAATAAGCGCTATAATGACTTTCCTAGGAATGACCAGCGAAATACAAATAATATGCCGTTTAACAATAATAGATTCCAAACATCAGGTAGAGGGCGCGGAAACATGAATCGTGGGCGCGGGGGATATAACTTCTCCGGACAGAGTAGAATTGTGAACGAGATTAGATGTTTGAAATGTGAGGAAGTAGGTCATCACTTCACCACATGCCGGCAAATAAGGGGTAAAATCTGTTTCGGGTGTCGTGCTGAGGGCGTGACAAAATTTGAATGCGCCCGATGCAATAATAATAAGGGGATATCAAATATAAATAATATAAATAGAACGTCGGGAGATGTAAGGAACGATCAAGATTCAGTAGTGAGACCAGTCTCTCGTCAGGAGAATTCGGGAAACGAATAGAAGGCACTCCGTTAGGAAGGTCATATCAAAGATTTAATGAAGGTTAGCGGACGGTGTTAAAACTTACAAGTTATTATATATACATAGAGTGCAAAGATAATGTCATTATTATTATAGAGCAGGGATACACAACCTTTTGTTAAAATATATTTTAAAATGCCTATTTTTATTCAGCGCTACTAATAGTGACTGACGATTAATAATTTATTATGATGTTCTTTTAAGGGACATAACCATAAGTAATTTGCTTGTATTATATGAATAGTCAATGAATTATATTATAGTAAACATACCATTTAATTACTACCTATCAGTACCTTGTAACAATATTCATTCCATCCTGACCCGCATCCTATTCATAATCCTCAACCACCAATCCTACTCACATTCCTCAACTACCAACTCCATTATTCCACAAACCTTACTTACACTGTACTGAAACGTTTTAACTTTTTGAGTCGTCATAAAAAATTTGCTTTTAAGCAAGGCGCTGACTCTTTGTAGGACAAGAAGATAATTAGTTTAAAGTAGTTACACATAATTAAATATATATATGTATGTATATGAATATATATATATATATATATATATATATATATATATACATACATATACTATATGACAGAGGGAGTTGGCAACATCCGCTAATCAAAATATCATTAGAGAAGGGAAATTTAAAAACATTATAATATAAATAATAGTGGACAACATGTCTCACTACATAATAAATATATAAATAAATAAATTAAAGATAGACATCACGTAGTCGAAGTCAACGACACCGGAGGTTAACGACAATAATAGTTAAACCTAAAGGGTATTTTAATAATATAATAATAATAAATAACCATATACGGAATAACGTTGATTATATACCGTAAAATAAGGAGGATGAAAATATGTTCTGTGGTAAAATTTTATAATAATGAAGTCTTGTGTGGTATAAACCCGCGACAAGATATAAATATATATTTTTTTTGTTATCAAGATATTTTAGAGTAGTTAAATATGGAAATATAATAGAGACAAATATTATGATAAAAATATAATAACGTGTGCCATATAGTACATGTCCGGTTATCAATGTATATGGAGGATAACAAATATATGTTTAATAAGTATTAGGGAGCTAAACCTTATACCATAATATAGATACGTATGTCATATAACATACGTACGGTTATCGATTTGTAGGGAGGATAACGATATATAAAGATAACAACGATGTGGCAGTAAATGATCTTGGGTTGATAATGATGATTTGTCGGTGGGTCTGAAGACTGACATGTCGGCGAACAAGCCATAGGACTGCAGGGCTAGGACGGATGTTTTTTTGTTAGGAGTTTATAATAGGAGTGATTCATGACGCTCCGGAATGCCTGGTGACGGTTTAAATAGGTTCGTCCAATAATCCGAAGCGCAGGGTTCCAAAATAATGCAACGAGTTGAGTGCGTTGGCATTTTCCCCAGGGCTGCTAGATAAGGAGATAATATTCGATTATAGGCTGATATGGGTCCTCTCACGAGCTCGTGTAGATTGGGACGGGGGTTTTGGAAGATAGGAGATATAATAATTATTATCTATAATATTTAGTTGAGAAGTTGAAATAAATAGTTAGAAGTTTCTAAATTAGTTTAAATATTGGAGGAGATATACAGTAACGTTCCAAAAGAATGAGGCGAAGTATGAAGACGCAAATTTTAACTTTAAAAATATCTAACATGAGATGGAGACGATGACGGGTTGTAATTTTGGTATGAAGAGATGTATGAAAAGGTCACACGAAAGGGAATGGATGAAAGGTAGTGAATTAAAAGGATAAGATAACGTCCCGGATTCTGACTTATTACATGAGAAGTAGCTTCAACATAAAAAAATCTGATATCAATAAATGCACAGCAATAGTCCAGTTTAGTATACATACGTTAGATTAACCATAATTTAGCTATACAGACGGTGTAAGTTCGGCGTGAAAATTCATACCAGTTATAATATTTTTTTAAATATGATATATCCCATGCTTAGGTACGAACTTTGGTTTGTACGTCAAGGTCGAGTACTCAGGTCAGTGGCCTAGGGCGAATATTTAATTATAGTACCCAAGAGACTCGCCATGGCATTCGCATATTCAACATAGTTAGTGAGTTAGACAGAATAAAGTTTCAGGTGACGCCCGTGTAAGGATTTAAAAATTCATCGGTTAGCGCACGCGTGATTCGGAGAAAGAAATGAAATTAATTTAGACTTTTCAACGGAAGGAAGTAGTATTTATATATAACTATGTTATTGATAATATAGCGAGAGAGATGAAACAAGTAGGCGGAGATGTGATCGAGGACTCGGAAGTAATTCTGTTGAGCAGGTGCACATTGAAGTGAAAGAGAGAGATTGAAAGTTGGATTATTATCATACGTATATCAATATTATTAATATATGATACTGAGAATTTATAATTTTTTTAGGGAATAAAGCAGTAGTTGGTCTAAAAAATAATCAAATTAGAATGTTATTGAATACAAGTAGATTAATTAAACCACAGAACATAACATAACGAACTCAAATATAATATAATATGATGAACACAAAGTATAATACGATGCGTTGAATTTAAAGCATAACA
Organism: Micropterix aruncella; assembly: GCA_944548615.1. Classification (NCBI taxonomy): domain Eukaryota; kingdom Metazoa; phylum Arthropoda; class Insecta; order Lepidoptera; family Micropterigidae; genus Micropterix; species Micropterix aruncella. The sequence goes on along the minus strand of OX155980.1, from coordinate 78,100,603 downwards.
TAATATGATGAAAGCTGGAGATAAATATAGGATATAACCTGAATGAGGAGATGTAATAAAATAAAAAAAAAATGAATACATAATATAAATAAATATAATGAGGATAATATAAGGGGGATTTATAAATATGATGACACATCAATAGACATAATATCAAATGAAATAATATAGTACAAAATGGGAGATAAGAAATAATAAGAGAGCGACATGAAGCGATAACAAAATATTTTTATAACCAAGAGCTAAAGTAAGAACTGGTTGACTACACGTATGATGAAGTCACGTGGTTCCTCGAGGGCGAGCAACGATCTGGGGAGGGGGTATTGTAATGATATAAAATCGAACGCCTCCTGTCAAATAAAATACTTAATATCTAAACCAAACCAAAGCCATGTAAGCACACCTATTGCCATCTATACGCAGCAATGGGAAGGCAAGGTGAATGGTCTTCAAAACGTAAAAGTAGTAATTAGTCGATTCATTCATGATCCCAAAATTTAAATCAATTTCAAAACGTGTAGCGACATCTAGCGGGCAAAAAGCGAGAAATGTTACCGTCGATAAGCAGAGAACTGTAAGAAAATTTTACCGACGTTGACAGGGAATACAAAAATATATTAAAATAAGATTAAAACTCAATAAAACAATGAAACGTTTATATATTCGTTAAAAATGAAGCGTAATAGCAATAAACCACTAAATAAAATAAAACTAAATAGGCTTTAGAGAAAAATAAAGGAAAAATCGATGATTAAAGAAACGCCGAAATCACATACAAAAATGGGTCTTCAAAAGATGCATGATAGAAACACAGGATATTTAGAAAGATTTCAGCGACGACACGCACTATAGACGTAGTATAGAATAAGCACTATCCCCTGAAACGAAAGTAGAACCTGAAAACAGAATAAATAGTTAGCAATAGATTTAAATATCGCCGGGAACGAATTCGCAGCCGACCTCGAAGTGACAGTTCAATGTATGATTAAATTGTCGTACTTTTACAAGAAAAATCGCCACTATAGACGATAATGCTAATTACAACCGATATAGATAGAACACACAGTAGATAGACTTACTAGAATAAAGCCAATGAAATAAGCTATTTTATGAGGCAGAGCATATATTCTGTACGGTAGTTTACAGGGAGAATCTAATGTTTGAAACTGAATAAATGACGATTTGACGGAAAAATAAATCCGAATTAACCACGGCAAGAAAGTGTTGCCATGTTTTGACATCAAATAGAGTCGGAATATCGTACAAATTTTGATCACTAGAGGCGCTGTAATTCAGAAATAAAGGAAATTTTAAGGTGGACCACTAACAAAAAACAGACGAGCGTCTCAAGGAGCGTCATATTCATATTTGGCGGGAAAATTTGGAGGGAAAGCCATATCTAAAAAAACCGACGATAATACAAATATTAGAGTATACAGAACGAAGAAGCCAGTTAAAAAGGTCATAGGTGACATATTTTTAAAGGAAACGGATGAGTAATTTCGATGTAAAGAATTGTTTTCAAAATGGGTCACTGAAAAACCTACTAACGCCGAATAACTTTTTATAAAAACCATATAGGATTATAGTAGAAAAAAAATGAATAATAATAGCCGTAATAGTTAATGAAATAGACATACTTTTTGGAAAAATATACACGTACCTTTGGAAGCTCATAGCGCCGCGAGGAGGCAACATAAAATTAATATATATGCAGAAATTAGATGCTGGGGATACAGATTATAAGGGAAAAATAAGGAAATCAGCTCAAATGAGTGAATTAAAGAAATAAGAGTGCAAAAATAGCTCGATGTGCACGAAATGGTACGGAACCCCAATGCGGAAAAACGATAGTTGGTAACCAGACAGAAAAAGCATGATGGCCGCGTTATTTTGCATAGGAAGGGGGTGAAAAGCACATCTAAAAATGGAGAAATTGCCGTATTTTGAAGGGTATAAAAAGGCGGTGGGCAATGCCAAAATCAATTCAGTTTACCAGGAGATCCACCGCGTAATAACCTCGTCACCCAAACGTCGAAAAAGTGCCGGAAAATGTAAAAGTTCAAGTTAAAACGAGGGAATGTGGGCAGAAATGCTGTCCACATTCCCATAAAAATCATGTAGAATCTAAGTGAAGTTTTTTTAACACATATTTATTTTATTAGAAGCGGTACATCAAATATTTGGCGGGAAAGCCAACAAAATTAAACAGTGCTAAAAATTCGACGAGAAATCGACGTAAAAACAGTAAAAACCCTCTATAAGAGACGCCACGTACATCAATTATTTGGCGGGAAAGCAAAAATATTAAACAGTGCTAAAAATTCGCAGAGAGATCGACGTAATAACAGCAAAAAACCCTTTATAAGCGACGCCACGTACATCAATTATTTGGCGGGAAAGCAACAATATTAACCAGTGCTAAGATTCGACGAAAGATCGACTTAATAACAGTAAAAAACACATTTATATAGACGCTACGTACATCAAATTTTGGCGGGAAAACATAAGCATGCAGAATCAAATAGTAGCAAGATAGAAGAAAAATTAAAGATATTCTTTTTAAATAAACATTCACGAGGAGATCATATAAATGAACCAAGACAGACATTCGCAATAGATTTCGAATCACAAAGACAACTTCAAATCAATTACATCTTTCAACAGAACGGGGCGAAAACAATCGTACGAGACGGCCGACATCCCTACGATGCAGCTGTCAAAATTTAAAAAACAGTTTGTTGTTGTTATGTGTTAGTTATTAAGAAGTGTATAAAGGTGTTAAATTAGTGTAAGGTATGTGATATTGGATTGGATGGCTGCTTAATACAAGTAAGATTGTTCAAATTATTATAATTGCAGTATATCCGTGCGTTATAACTGCCGAAGCTGGCCATACTTATAAAACTTGTTATTGTTGATAGTTTTTTTTATATATTATGCAAATATGTATGTTGTCATAAGTATGAATAAGATTGATGCGTCTTAGACTGTTTCGCGCTATAATTGAAATAGAAAGCCAATACCATCTGCTTTTCGTACTGCCGCTACTACATTGTTAGCGTGAACCTTTTTTTATAAGGCCAGTACTTGATTGGGACTGCAGGCCGTCAATAAAAGACGAAGCCTCATTGATTGAGATACTTGAAACTGCCTGGTTTCACGTGAGACAAAGTCCGTGAACCAGCGTAGCGATAAACTAAGAAAAAATGTATATATGTATGTCGTAATTCACTCTACATACCAATTAATTTAGGATATGATAAGTTGTTTTTTTTGTGCTATATTGCGTATTGTCATATTATCATGTTATTGTTATTTAATGCAAAGCTACAAAGAGAGCCATAATATATGTAAATGAACTGTATAAACTAAAAATTTTATTTTACAATATATCGAATATTTTGCCGGAAGAAGTGTTCATATTTTTTTAATCAAAAGAATACCATACCTGAGAATACAAATAGACTGAGCTAAATCATAAGTAGAAATTGATTCGATAGATCAGATGCAGCACAACGGATGAACGAACGCAGTAAAGGAATACGCGAGATTGGCGCCTTAGTATAAATTTATCTCGTGATCCAATAGATGTATAAAAAAAAATAACTCCTGAGTTCACGACGCACTGACAGAAGACTGTAGCATCCGTCAGTGTGATAAATAGTGCATCGACAAATCAAACGATGTCAGATATTCAGTAATGATCACTAGCGTACTTATAAGGACATTATAAAAAAATCCCAGCTGATTGGAGCAATCGTCAATCGATATTGAGAAAGTGACTTAAAACTATTAGCATATATTGATCCGGAAGTATTTAACTATAGAACACCTTTGATAATCCACTATATAAGAATTGTGTCATAGAACATCAAAAATCAATATTTCTCATCGAGACGAGATCTTAAAAGTGTAGGTTACAAGCCGATCTTAACTTATAAACCTCAAATTGATTCAAACTATCTAAAACCAAGTGCATAAGGATCTAACAAATTGGTCTAGACACATAGAATACTCATTATTATTCTTCTTCTTCTTTTGGAGAATACATTTTAGTCAGGACAGGAGAATTTCATATATGAAGGAGCACGTACAAGAGGAAACAGGGCTATTGAATTAAAATCTCTATTCTCTGCATACTTTGAATATCTTTATACATATATTAGCATCATCCTCTTCTTTCTAGTCACTTCTCCGTTCAATTTTACCTTCTTCATCAAGCGCTTATCGCTGATGACACATCGCGAGCACGTTTAAGTAACAAATATTGCTAAATATTATTATTATTGAATAATATTAATTAATGTTAGTGTTAATAATATTAATAAATATATTAATATTAATATTAATAATATTAATAAATATATTAAAAAATAACGCTACAAAATTGGCAACCCAACTAGTGGGGCCACACAAAATAATATATAAATTAAAAATAAATTACAAACAAGATAATAATAAAAATCATAACGCTACAAAATGGCTTGCCCAAAGTGTGGCCAATCACGATCATTGCGAGATATTGTCATCTTACACATCTTACATCTTACAAATTAAATTAAAAATTAATAAATTAAAAAATCAATTCTCTAAAATTGCTACATCTTTCCATTTGGAATGCATTTCCATTTTCTGACTAATTAATTTTATTAAACCACGGGAATACCAAGGTGGATAATTTGTTTGTGATTTTACTAGTTTCTTCGGAATATATATGTCTATGAGATCCTGTAAGAAGTTGTAAAAATAGGTAACCGATTTTTCAGTATCCAATTTCGATAAAACTTTAGCCCAGTCAACATTCATTAACGCGTTACTTATGGTAACAAAGTCAGCCGCATGATAGATAACTTTTAAACGTTCTTTAATACTCAATCAATCAAGTCAGACACTTTATTCTTTTCTTTCTATAATCTATATTCTTTATTTTTCAATAATATTACCTTGAAGTAATGTGTGATTTTATAATAAAGAATTGAATTGAATGAAATAAAACAGTCCTGCATTTTGCTTATAACAAAAATAATAAAAAAATATGGAAATAAAATATGCAATATTTTTTTTTAAATCCTACTAATATTATAAACGCGAAAGTTTGTATGTATGTATGGATGTTTGTTACTCTTTCACGCAAAAACTACTGAATGGATTTCAATGAAACTTTACAATAATATAGCTTACACATCAGAATAATACATACGCTATAATTTATAAAGATATATGGTTTTCTATCATCATTATCACAATTTTCCATCACCACGCGGGTGAAACCGCTGGGCGCAGCTAGTATAATATAAAATTCTAAATATCGAAATGTCTAAATTAGAATATAATATCCAATAGCTTGAATTTTTTTCGTCCTTCTTTTACAGGCTAATTTATAAGCAGCCTTTTAAAATGGGTTTTATTTTGCGCAGATTTTATATCACAAGGATTTACGGTCATATATGTTTGCCTACTTATTGCTGAATACTGTTTTTTCCTGAATAAAAGAAATTAAATTAAATTATTATTTTTAAGTACAGAATAAAATAAAATATAATTAATTATATTATATTTCGCAGCTCGTCCATCGCCACCGCGTAACTGCACTCTGAGAACAGCTTCTAACGGCACCGATGGCGTAGTCGTCACTTCGTCCATGTCTTCAGGAGTTGCCGACTTGGTGGAGGTGCGTTGCCTACCAGGTTACGACGGCGGCCTTCCTCAGAGGTTCTACCTTGAGGCCGTTGACATATCTACAGGCAAGAGCAAGATGAATGTGAGCGTCGCTGAAACAGGTATACTGATGTTTTATGCTCTATGAATATCTGAATTAAGTATAAATGTTAGCTGGCGTATCTATAGATTATTTAGATATGAATGAAGTGCGATTCGGCACGTTTGGCAAATTAAGGCTTTTTTTTAACAACTTGAATTGAATTTAAAAAAAACCAAAAACATTTCCGCTATTTCTGAAAAATTCATTTATATCAAAATTCAAATTTAGCGATTAAATAGAGAGAAAAAGAATATATACACAAAATTATTATGAACTGCATAACTGCATATCGAAGTTTAATATAATAATAGTAATCAGAAAAGATCTTAGTTCGACCTTCCCAATGTGTTGTCAAATATAATTCGGTTGTCAATGTTGTCAAATATAATTCCACGTCAAATATAATTATGAAGAAATATCAAAGATTTTATTATTTCACGCGGTATGATCCATTTATTGTAAATATTCCCTAAATAAAGAAATATTTCCATAAATAAATAAAAAGATTTAAAAAAAAACTCAAAAAAAATATTTGTTGTTTCCGAATTGAATAAAATAAAGTAAAATAAATAAATTAGAATACCAAGTTGGCCAATAAAATAATGTAAAAGCCATAGATTCCTAGAATCCTAGATTTGCTGACGGGAAACACGATTTCAGAGTTTTTCTTTTTCCAGAAAACATCGTCTTCCGCGTGGAATTGTCTGAACTGTGGCCACTGGCGTTGGAGGCCGCAAGTGGTAAAAGGAGTCAATCAGGGTCTTCGTCGGCTACAGTCTTCAATATAGTGGTCTTTTCACTTAACCAAAAAGGTCTCTCAGAGAAAATATTCCTGGACAATATCGCGTTCAACGAAGCAGAACATCGCACAGGTCAGATTTAGTACTTTTATGTAGATTAATGGTAAATTATGAAATACCTGCTAATTATCAGTATTTCTCTGCATGATCTTTGAAAAATGTTGAGGTGATTATACTTGTAATTACTTATTTAATAATTAATTGCAAACCTGGCTAGTTAATTGGTTTATTCCTGCTATGATATTAAAGAAGACCATAGTGTTGGGTTATATAACGAAATATCGAAATACCCGAAAACCGGCTTATTTAGGTGACATCAATACCGGTACTATAATGTCGAAAATCTTATAAAATTATAGAAAATAACGACAACATACTTTTAAATTCTGAAATCCATAGAAGCGATGATATCAAGGATTAAGGATTCGCATTATACATAGATTTTCTATTATACATTCCCATTCCACATTATGTTGTCCTAATCTCTGCCGATATTTTATTGTGTTTATTTTATTCGTATTTTCATGTGTTTTTCTGACAGCAAAGGTTTTCGTAATACACTTCGATATGTGACTTAATTTTATTGCAGCCGTCTTTTTATCGCCATGATACTGATTTTCAATCCGTTTTACATAGAATTTTCTGAGCCTAGCATAATGTTTGATCAGGATTTGGTTCAATCACCTTTAAAGTCGTTTCGTCCTCTTTACATACTAGTCGTACCATGTTTTTAACCTCTCTTCTTAAAAACAACGACGTTTTTCACAGCTTTATATCGGTTTACCCACTTTCCTACGAACTCTGACGACTTTTTTATATAACAAGCAGCTCCTGTATAACTCATTTTAGGTCCTTTGGGGTGGTTGCAAAGAAACACACAGCTTCAAATTTTTCACGTATGCGGAAACTCATTTTTAATTACGTCTGATTGCGATGACGCAGTAACATCAAATCAAATTAAATCAAATAATTTATTGTCCTAAAAACTAATACATAGTTGTATAGACAGTTGTATTACATTTACATTTGGCCGTGATATGATTGAATTCTTCATTAATGATCAAATTCTTCTATTAATAATCAAAACATAAAAGGTTACTCGTAAGAATAAAGAAGTCTCGCCATTTAGTTTACAGTTGAAAAACACAGAGTAAGATATGTAGAAAGTAATATATAGAGATGTAAGATATAGAGAAGATATGTAATGGACATTCGACAGTTGTACATAAGAGCGGTCTTGATGTACTTCCAGAGGAATGACAGGACTGCGACTATTAAACTTCGGGACCACGGACATGACACTAGAAATCGATACAGACAACGGGAGTTAAAAATGAACACGACGTACGGACAAAGACATTACACATTTCTAGCTGCAAAGCTTTACAATATACTGACAATGGACGTTCAAACGACCGACGTACCTTACGCTACGTTTAGAAGAGTGGTGGCAACTTGGCTTCTAAATAAATCTAGGGAAGACTGTGAAAAATTATTAAGGTCTCAGGTGTGATCGTGATATATATTTATTTATATTTTATATATTATAACTCTATTTTATATACCTACTATCATATTATATGTATGAATTTATATATAATATTACTATATATATGTTATATGGTATATATAATATATATATTATATTAATATATATCTATATATGGTATACATATTTATATGTGTTTATATCAAATATATAAAAAAAAATATTATTATTCCATATAACTTAGTAGATTGTCATAAATTTTAATTTAGTTTATAATTTTATTGATGTTTTTAAATTTAACTTTAAATTTTAAATTATACTCAAGTATTAGATAAGACTTGCCCTCTCGTCTCAAAAGAATTCATCGATGTTAGTACCACCTCAACACAGGTTCATACCTAGTGAGGTGGTAAACCGTCATGTCAAAAGATGAATTTCCTTTCTAAGCTAGGTATAATATATACACTTATTATAAACTGTTTTTTTTTTGTTAGAATAAGGATTTTCTTTGTAATTTGTATCTTGAATTATGGAAATAAATAAATAAATAAATAAATAAATATGTAGAAATTAACTCAATAAGTAGTGATTCTATTACATTGAATATAATCAAAAATGTAATGAGAAAAAAAGAAGGTTATTATTAACATAATTAATTATTTAAAATACCGATTAAAATTTAGGGTTTTTTTATATATAAAATTAATAAATGTAATGTCAAAAGGAAAAAAAAAATGTGATGATTTTCAAAAAGTAAAATGAAATGTCTTAGTGATTATATTGCAAAAAAAAATAGTCAAGATATAATTAATATGTGACTACCTAATAATTGAAATAGTCAATATATTTTAGTCAAATTGAAAATTGACTAAAAACCTATTACAGAAAGAGATATAGTCGAGATGCATATAGTTTTTAGAGATCGTTAATGTCGTACAATTTCTTTCAATGAGATATAATTTGAGTTTACTTTTAAATTGGGACATTTTTCCTTCGCGGCCTATTTTTTTGATACTAGAGGGTAGCTTATTGCAGCATATAATTTCGACGTGGTTCGGATCCCTTTTAAAAAGTTCTAGATTTGGACGAGGAAGAATTAGACTATTTCTCCCCCTGGTAAAGTGTTTAGGGGTATCTGAATGTATCGACAGCTGAGCTAGGTTTTTTATGATCAATTTAACGCATTCTAAAACGTATAGAGATGGAAGTGTGAGGATTTTAGGCATTCAACTGACACGTTCGCTATGACGCGGCGTAGTATAATCCCCCTCTTATGTAGAATAAAAATCGCGAATGTTTTTTGTTATTAATTTTCGCTATATTATTCCAACGTTCTTGTGAAATAGAAATTATATTGTTTTTTTTTATTTACCTAATAAAAAATGTGATAATTTCGGCTTTAGCATAGATAGGTCCGTTATCAAATCAGAACTTTATTATTGACCATTTAAATGTTACCATGTTAATTTTATTTTGATTGGTAGAGTTTATTTTATTATAAATGCTTGAATCCAAGTAATACAAATATCGTTGCGCATATGAAGTTATCAAAATGTGTAGATGTTACGCCCTAAAGTCTTTGCGATATTGACGAGATGACAAGATCGTTATAACAGCCTGAGGTAGCGGGATCTCCATCAGCATCAACAATCTATACATGCTTTGATCTCTCGGGTCACAGTCCGATGTATAAGTATATGTACAAGCGACCAGTGGGCACGCGCCTAGTACTATGCGTCGTTATGAAATACATTTGTCATCAGGCAAAATACGTGAGCCATGAATCGCAGTTGTTCTGATTGCGAGCTCCCTAACGACCTGATTGATATTCCGGCCCTCTCTGCTTTACGACTTTGCTGCCCGTTTTTTCTCTCATTTCGTCCTCGTGTTTACACGATACAAATGGCGATATAAATATGGACATAATGTTTAGGCGGCCTCCTGAGGCCGCGGCGTTTTTTGCACAATTGCAGACGTTGATGAAATGTTAGTCATTTGCACAAACTCACGCCATTCCACTTCTTATTCTCTTATCGAGTTTGTTATAACGACTTAACTAGCCTTTTAAGGTAAACACCATAGCATACCATTACATCAATAAACGTTAATATTATTGAGTATTCCAAAGCAATGCATAATCTGGGATAGTCATAGACGAATTTATTTCATGGCGGATTAGTCGTCGTATTTTCAATGGCTTTAATAGCCTTCTAAGGTTAGAGAATTTAAACGAACCTTCCAGCAGTAATTAAACGAACTATAATAACGACACTATTACTCTCGAGTCTAGAATATGCAGTTATCACTATTATTGATGTGAACGAGAATATTACGGATAAATTCGAATGGCTACAGTAATCGTATGTCTGCATACGATTCATATTCGACTTGTGTATATTTGATCACCCGTGCGAATATCGCGACGAACACCACTGGCTTCAAATTCGCGAGCGTAAAAAGCTGCATGCTCTCTCACTCCTTCACAAAATCCTGAATAGCCCCATAGCAACTCCCTAAACTTAAAGACATATCCCCCCCCCCCCCTCTGTAGGAAATGGAAATCATAATATACCACTTAGATCAAGTCAGGACAACACTATATCAATACTATTATGTCAGCCATATTTTTTTACCTATTCATTTACCGTCCATTCAGATCGACAATTTTGGCTCACAGGATCGACCTATCACAGAGGGTTTGGCCTTTTCATTTCGAATAAAAACAAAGATTTATATATGCTTTTTTTATTTTCCATTATTAACAAATACGACAAACATTGTGTTCCGTCTCCATTTTTTAAAATGCTAAATACATCTCAGGGTCTAACGTATAATATAATGTATCGTGTTTCATTCGGAGTCTGTTCAGTATAAATAGTCTGGCGTATGTTTTTTTTTCTTTAAAAAAATATTGGGGGGTGTTGGGGAAGGTAAAATTTTGGGATTATGTTCTGATATAACAACAATCCAAAAATATATATTTTTTAATTCGTCGAACAATAAATGGAAAAAATCTAGAACCCGTTTGCAGCGCGACCTACCGGGTCCAATAGTGAATCTATAGCATCCAGGGACCCAATCAAACATACTCACAAAATTTTATTGAAATCGGTCAAGCCGTTTAGGAGGAGTTTAGTACATGCACACGTACAGGAGATCTATATATTTAAAATGTTTTATCGTCACATTCTATAATTAGTTTTCCCAGCCAGAAAGCAATTAAAATTTGCCACTTGTAGTATTGCCACCCGCGCGAAGAATATTTATATTGAGTTAAAAAACGGTTACATTTTTATGGGCAGACATTGATGTAATCACAGCAACTATAAACTTGGCTACTATGCAACTATGAATCTGCTAGCGTTCAGTTCTAATTAAACTTTTTATCAGGTAACAACTATGTGTTTTTATCTTTCGCGACGCCTCAGGTTGAACCGCCATTGGCATCAGAATATACAACAAACGCTGCTAACAGCGGTCGTCATCCTGGTCTGCGCTGACAACGCAGGCCACACAAGACGCGAAAAAGTGGTAACCCAGACTGAGAACAGTTTTAGTTCCGAAATTCCTATTTTTTTCACCGGAGGCAGAAGTAAACCACGGGTTACGTTCGACGCAAAAACCTGTTTAAAATTGTGAAAGGAAAATAAAAATCTGTGAACCGTAGTGTTTTAGCCAAAATTTCAGATTTAAAAACACCCGGTTGAAGGCAGAGAAATACTTCATGTCCCTGTAGTGAAGTCCCGTAAAAACTGATTTATCTACCAAACAGAATCGATAAAAATAGATATAGGAGAGTCAAAAAACTTGGGGTAAACATCACCATATTCTGGACCGTGTTTTAGATGCCATTTTCCAAAATCGCCGTCAGTGTTTTTATTTTTTGTATATTACTGGTTCTTTGATAATGATAGTCATCATTTAGTTGTCTAAATATATGTTTTTAACCCGTAAAATGTCGGGCGACCCCAACCGGTTGCAAGCTTAACTACGGTGGAATGTCGGTCAACCGATAGCGGTTGTAACGCTCACCGTTTGAGAACAAATTCATTAAAACTCCAAATACGGTTATTTTCGCTTCCGAGAGCGTTACATAACGGGGCAATGCCCAACTCTATTCGAATGTCGCGTTCGATGAAGGTTCGGTCATGTTTTTTATTCAGTAATTGCCGGTCTTGCCGTCGCGCAGTCGCGCCATGGTGTAGTGAACAAAAATGTGTTTTAGTGCGTGTTATAGTTCAATATACTTCAAAAACGTGAGTAATTTGCATTTAAAGAAAGTTTTGAAGGAGCATTTGTCATTTGAGATTGTCCATTTGCTGTTTTTCGTGTATTTTTAAGCAAGTTGCTTCGGCGAAAACATATGTGTCAGAATACGTGGCTCCGTAATTTTTATAAAATCTCCCGAAATATCGCGAAATATGATGTAATATTGTTTCAATTCGCTAATAAAATAGTTATTCTTTCATTTACATAGTAACTAATCACATAAATAGCCGTATTTTTTTCATTACGAGTTGTTTAATAAAATGCGTTCGCATTTTGAAGTTTGTTTTGACAATTAGTATGAAAGTATTACAATATTTTGAGTGCGATTTTCTATTATTTTTCTATGAAATGTGACTCTTTGGAGTATAATAATTAGTTATTGGACATATAATAAGTATATAATGAGACAATATATTTGAAAAAATCTAACCAATTTTATATTATGAGCATTCAAAGTTTATTATTAAGTTGCGGACGTTAACTCTAAAAACTTTAGATTTTTCTGTAATATCAGACAAAGCAGAAAGTTGTGGTGTGATTTTCTAAGAACTGAAATGTAGTAATAAAGTTATTTTAAAAGAATTTCATATTAAAAGAGACATTTAGTAGTCACAAGTTAAAATTTTTTTTTTTTAAATTACGAGAATATATCAATTTTTTCTTGGCTGAATAACTAAATAATTTTGTATGCAAATAAGTAAAACAAAATAATAGTTTTGGTAAAGCATTTAATAAAGAATATAACTCTATTTACAATTTTTGCATATTATCCGTAAGTTGTGATAAAAACATCGAAATTATTTTATAGGCGAGTTTTTTCAGTTCGCCAACTTTGTAATATTTATTCATTATTATCTTAATTGTTTTACGAGATAAGATTATAATGTTTTATATGTCAAATTTCAATGTGATCATTTTACAGCTATTCTTTTTATAATCCGTATAGTGGTTTACAAGTTATGATCGTTTTTCTCAAGGCCGTCGACTCACGCCGATTTTCGCGCGAAACTAGCGCGCGCAAAACTGACGGCTAAATGTTTATTTTGCGAGCGGAAGGGTTAATGGCAACGAATCGATTAAAACGGTGTGGTGTTTCCTGACTATTGTTTATTAACCTTTCGTGCGCATGGTGGGGTATATTACACCCCAGCGAAGCAATATCTATTGCATTTCTTTAGGAAACCTAATTTTATTTTTTTATTCAGTTTAATAAACTTTTTTAATCACTAGAAGTTGTATACAAAGGCTATCAGAAATTTTATAGTGATTGTGCTATAGTCCGAAATGTTTAGGTACTGGCAGAAAATCCTTTAGTTTTTAAACTTCTTAAAGTGTCTTATAGCAGCGGACAGAAATGTCGATTGGGATAGATATCTTCAAGCTTTTGAAAAACTTTTACCCGTATTCCATGAATTTTACGGTATAATACTATATGCTTCATAGCACCTGGAAATAATGATATGGTTAGAGGTAGAGTACCCTGTAGTGTATCAGAAATTTAAAATGAGTCATTTTGTAGTTAGACAAAATAAACGACTATTTAGTGCAGTTTCACCAAACATTAAATTATAACAAATTATCCAACAATCTCAAAAGAGTTCTAAAGAAATAATAGGACAAACAATGCAAGAGTTGTATGTGACGGAACGGGAGTTGGTGTATCACGAAGTGCTACGAATAAGCAATTAATTCCGAGAAATATTTGGTGCTGATGGTACTGGTTACACTGAGGTAACTCTTTATCATGAATTGTCAGAAAACTTCAGTACTAACATGTTCAAATGAGTTTATGTACTCTGTGTATTTAAGTACACTAAAGGCAATCCATATAAAACATCCAGCCAAACACAGCTTCATAATTTTATCAACAACAAATGTGTACATATGGAGGATGCTTTCTGTCTGTTGACAGTGAAAGAGCATGGACACAACGAATATGAACAATTTAGAAATGACCGTTTCGTAAATAAAACTTATCACGACGGTAAAACCCCCAACAATGGAGAGGAAAACAAAAGTTTCAACTGCGAAATCAAATACAACACTAGGTTCCCTCATAAATAGTATTTCTACAGCTGATTTAAGTATTCACATAGCTAAAGGAAGATGAGAAACTATGAACATATTTTGAAATATGATCTGTTGCCAGTGTTGTTTGATAGTAGTAGCTACACAAGTAAACCTGTAAAGCATGTACTATGGACTGAATTAGACATTGACTTCTGATCGAAAAGAAACTCGATCAGATGCTATACTGTTTTCAACAGCGTGATGTCATGGATACTTCTGTCATAGTAGTTTTTATGTCACAAATTCGACAACTCAGAACTAAGGATATTCTAGCTTCTAAAAATACATTTAATCGATTATGTACTAATACAAGTAATTACAAGATAATTAAATGAGTAGACTTATTATAGAAGATAATTAAACGTGTTGGACAGCTACGTTGAGCAGTTACTTAAAGAAGGTGAAAGAGAAAGACGTAGAAACGCTGAACTAATCGAACTGATAAATATCAAACAGGAGACTCTGATTACTATACAGACGGGCAGATTCGGGTCTTAAAAAGTGAAACAAAATGTTCCAATTGGCTGTTGCTACTAGTTTCATTGAAAAGTCGAAAAATACTAACTTCCCTACAGTGCTAGGTGGACAATGTCATGAGACCATCACATGAGACAATGTCAGCAGCGATGCATTAATAGTGGCGAGCAAAAAATTTCGAAGTTCCTCGGACCTTCGAACCTTTGTTGAAGTAGCAGATAGCGGAATTAAACATCCATCTGTTCTATGCTATCGGGCATAACATGCCTTATAGTGCTATCAAATTTTATTAAATTATTTGCTATATAAGGATTACAAAATATGCTAAACAATGCAATACAAAGAAAAACAAAAAAATTAAAACTAACAATTAAAATCGCTATGTGCGAGTGTATGGGTGTTGGTGTGTGTTTGTGTGATGGAGAGCGTGTATGTGTGCATGTGTGTGTGTGTTTGTATGTGTGTCTGCGTGTATGTATGTGTGTGTGTGGGTGTATGTATCTGTAGTGCGAATGTGCTTGTGAGTGCTTGTATGTGCATGCTAATTCAATCCGATATGATAATCAGCTTTTCACGTACCTCCTTAACAAAGCATCGACTATTTTGGTGGTTAAATATGTCAATATCGTTAAAGCATACATTGTATGCATGCATAACGCGCAGCAATAACGAATTGGAACCATAGTTAGTGTTGAACCTTGGTACGTAAAAAGTTAAGTGAGCGCGCGCGAGTCGGGAAGGCGCTCGTATGCTCACCCTACTCAGGAAGTATGGACTGTCCAACCCAGTATGAACAATTTTATGTAGAAACGACATATCTGATACTACTCGCCGGTCCTCTAATGTCTCTAAACCATAGCGTTGCAGACCTTCAGCGTACTACAAGCCGTTGGAAAATAAGCGGAATTTAGATGACGTATAAATCGTTTTTGAATACTCTCAATCCTCAGCGTGTATGTAGCATACTGCGGAGACCAAATATTAGAAGCAAATTCAAGCAGGCTGCGTACGTATGCGACATAAACCGTCTTCAAAGAATGAGTGTTTTTAAGAGGTCAAATAACCAATACAAACTCTCATTATAAAATCGAGGGTGCTGTAAGCCCCGGTTGACGACTGAATCAATGTGCTTATCCATTAAAGCTTGCGATCTAAGATGACTCCTAGATCACGCACTCGATCTATTTCCAGGATTTATTCCGTCCTTCAGGAACGCCGTCTTTCAGACTGCGTTCCTGAAGGACGCCGTCTGAAAGACGTAACAACTAAGACTGTAACAATATTATACTGTTTTCTACAATATTTCTTTACAATTTTTTAATATTATACAATTTTATATAGGTTTACCCTATTTTGACAACATTATACAATCTTTATTATAAACTCCTCTGCCAGAAATTAAGATTGAAGTTTCTTCTTTCATTTCATTGAGCATATGGAGGTTTTTTTATTTTTATTTCGATTTCATGGCTCGGTGATAACGAACTCAGCCAATTGTATCATATTTTAAAGGTTGGTAGCATTTGAAATTTGAATTATTTCGTAATGTCACTTTCATTTAGAAAACGGCTTTGCCGAAGTGATCAATAGTTTATTTTTTTATTTTTTCGCTTAATTCGTCTCAATTGAAGGCATTTTGTGTTGCATAATGATAAGCCCTATTTATGAGATATATGGATGAATAGTGATCGTTAGTCGACTGCAAAAGGACCTTTAAACTTACATTGCACCGTCGAAAGTCGTGCACATCCGTAAGTATATCTCATTCAAACATAAGCATTTCCCAATACAAGCTGGGATTTCCTTCGCTACTTTTTAGGTAGCTTTTACTAATTTTATTTTATTTATATATATATATATATACATATATATATATATATATATATATATATATATATATATATATATATATATATATATATATATATATATATATATATATATATATATATATATATATATATATATATATATATATATATATATATATATATATATATATATATATATATATATATATATATATATATATATATATATATATATATATATATATATATACATATATATATATATATATGTATATATATATATATATATATATATATATATATATATATATATATATATATATATATATATATATATATATATATATATATATATATATATATATATATAATTGATCAATAAGATGATTATAAAGTAAATAATTATAAAAGCCACTTACATCGTGACGAAGGATTCCCTTGATCGGATTCGGGAATGCTTTAGGTGTTAACGAGAATGATGAATGCCTCTCACTTGCGGAAAGAGGAGTAGGTTTAAGTTGGGCCCATTTTTCAACTAGTAAACGCTCACCCTTCATCCAATTATCTCAAAAATTAAGCTACAATCCTTCTTTATACGTAAACTCACTCAATTTCCTATTATTTCAGGGGAAATAACAAGACAAGACGAGCTACTTGACAGATGGAAGAATTTAAAATTTCGAATTTCGTTTTTTTATTTTCTAAAGGTGCGATATAAAGAAGCTGCGATCAATATTCAGCTGAAAACTTAAAACTAAAAGCGTGACATGCCCTCATATCAATGAAAGGAAGCAGTCAGCTCTTTCCTATTAGTTGGAAAGATTACCTTTAACCTAAATGGATTATTTACAATGAACGAAACATAAAATATGTAAAAATTCAATATTTTGAAATATTTGATAGTTTTGTGTATATATTCTTTTTAGAATTGATCAATAAGATGATTATAAAGTAAATAATTATAAAAGCCACTTACATCGTGACGAAGGATTCCCTTGATCGGATTCGGGAATGCTTTAGGTGTTAACGAGAATGATGAATGCCTCTCACTTGCGGAAAGAGGAGTAGGTTTAAGTTGGGCCCATTTTTCAACTAGTAAACGCTCACCCTTCATCCAATTATCTCAAAAATTAAGCTACAATCCTTCTTTATACGTAAACTCACTCAATTTCCTATTATTTCAGGGGAAATAACAAGACAAGACGAGCTACTTGACAGATGGAAGAATTTAAAATTTCGAATTTCGTTTTTTTATTTTCTAAAGGTGCGATATAAAGAAGCTGCGATCAATATTCAGCTGAAAACTTAAAACTAAAAGCGTGACATGCCCTCATATCAATGAAAGGAAGCAGTCAGCTCTTTCCTATTAGTTGGAAAGATTACCTTTAACCTAAATGGATTATTTACAATGAACGAAACATAAAATATGTAAAAATTCAATATTTTGAAATATTTGATAGTTTTGTGTATATATTCTTTTTAGAATTGATCAATAAGATGATTATAAAGTAAATAATTATAAAAGCCACTTACATCGTGACGAAGGATTCCCTTGATCGGATTCGGGAATGCTTTAGGTGTTAACGAGAATGATGAATGCCTCTCACTTGCGGAAAGAGGAGTAGGTTTAAGTTGGGCCCATTTTTCAACTAGTAAACGCTCACCCTTCATCCAATTATCTTAAAAATTAAGCTACAATCCTTCTTTATACGTAAACTCACTCAATTTCCTATTATTTCAGGGGAAATAACAAGACAAGACGAGCTACTTGACAGATGGAAGAATTTAAAATTTCGAATTTCGTTTTTTTATTTTCTAAAGGTGCGATATAAAGAAGCTGCGATCAATATTCAGCTGAAAACTTAAAACTAAAAGCGTGACATGCCCTCATATCAATGAAAGGAAGCAGTCAGCTCTTTCCTATTAGTTGGAAAGATTACCTTTAACCTAAATGGATTATTTACAATGAACGAAACATAAAATATGTAAAAATTCAATATTTTGAAATATTTGATAGTTTTGTGTATATATTCTTTTTAGAATTGATCAATAAGATGATTATAAAGTAAATAATTATAAAAGCCACTTACATCGTGACGAAGGATTCCCTTGATCGGATTCGGGAATGCTTTAGGTGTTAACGAGAATGATGAATGCCTCTCACTTGCGGAAAGAGGAGTAGGTTTAAGTTGGGCCCATTTTTCAACTAGTAAACGCTCACCCTTCATCCAATTATCTCAAAAATTAAGCTACAATCCTTCTTTATACGTAAACTCACTCAATTTCCTATTATTTCAGGGGAAATAACAAGACAAGACGAGCTACTTGACAGATGGAAGAATTTAAAATTTCGAATTTCGTTTTTTTATTTTCTAAAGGTGCGATATAAAGAAGCTGCGATCAATATTCAGCTGAAAACTTAAAACTAAAAGCGTGACATGCCCTCATATCAATGAAAGGAAGCAGTCAGCTCTTTCCTATTAGTTGGAAAGATTACCTTTAACCTAAATGGATTATTTACAATGAACGAAACATAAAATATGTAAAAATTCAATATTTTGAAATATTTGATAGTTTTGTGTATATATTCTTTTTAGAATTGATCAATAAGATGATTATAAAGTAAATAATTATAAAAGCCACTTACATCGTGACGAAGGATGGATCCCTTGAGAG
>OX155980.1:77948483-78078483 GCA_944548615.1 Micropterix aruncella | reverse complement strand
CGATTTCTGTGATTGATTGCCCTCCTGGAGATTCGAATTGTGATCTGTTATAAGGACTGGTTATTATTATTAGTTTCTTGTTAGTTACCATTATCTTTTTTCAGTTCCCCAATCGATGGATTGGCAGGGGCGCCCGATACCCTGGCCAACGCGGATTCCTGACTTAACACCCATGGACTTGTCTGGGTTCACATGAAGTCGTGGTCTACCGTGATGGGTTTCCTGTCCCCACCGTGAATGAGCTAAGAAAACGCATAATAAATGCAGCTCAACAAATAAAAAACACTTTGACTACTAAGGTACCTAGTCAAAAGTGAGCTGCGTAAAATAATGCGTGTATGTTTGCGAAATAGAGGTGGTCATTTTGAAAATGAACTGTAGTAAATAAATGAAAAAAAAACATTATTTTTCTCCCACCACAAGTTAAAATCGTAAGATTTCTCTAACTTTATGCTAAAACTCTAACTTTAAGCTAAAAATAGTAAGATTTATCCAACTTTAAGCCAAAAATAATTTATTGTGTAACATATTCTATTCATAGTAATTTTTAAACTTAAGGGTTTTAATAGAAATTAGGTTTCGAAATTGTTTAAATAATGATTTTACCATTAAAACTTAAAATTTGTTTGTAGAAGATGTGCTTCCAATATTTAACCTTTAAACATTTGGTTGTACCTACACCTATTGTTTTGGTCATATTTTTGTCATTCCATTGTCGATTTGGGGTTATAATACTTCATTCGAAAGCTAATAAGATGCAGATGTTTTTAAGCTAATATGCATAAAAAATAGTGTTGTGACTTTTAGTTTTAGACATGCATTTTTGTGTAAATATGTCGCATTTTTTTATTAGTTTTCAAATGTTTTCGAGCATAGTGACAAAATTAACTTTAATAATGTACATTCCATAGCTAATATTTATTTTTTGGGATGTCACCAACCCAAAAGCAATAAAGGAATATTAAAATAATGCGTAGTTTTTTTTAATTATTTTTTTTAACGAAAGATGTCAGTTGTTTAAAAAAAAACTAAAATTTTAAATATCTCAGGAATGCTTTATTTTTGCATTAGGCATTATATGGTTAAATCGACTGCAATTGACCTCTTCTATGAACTGTTTAAAGGAATACTTCTAATAACCAATAACGCTGTATATATATATATATATATATACATATATATATATATATATATATATATATATATATATATATATATATATATATATATATATATATATATATATATATATATATATATATATATATATATATATATATATATATATATATATATATATATATATATATATATATATATATATATATATATATATATATATATATATATATATATATATATATATATATATATATAACTTAAGCGCAGAAATTTTAACCACGCATAATGACCATGATATAGATCACAAAATTAATATATTATTTGAATTTTAAAATTTCATCAAAATTATCTAAAATTATCTAAAATTAACCATCGTTGGATGTATCCATACCTTTATCAATTATGAATTAATTTATTCATACCGGTAGGCTATCCACGTGATTTTGCCCTGTAAAGCATTTTCACTTGGATTTTTTATTTTATAAATTTTTTTTTTTATGATTTTTAAAAAAAAATACTTACTAAAATACCTACTGTCATTAAGGTGCTTATGAATTGTTTAAATAAACTGCTTACTAAACCTACTGAAACGTAGGTGTTTGACGCTTCTTCAAATGCCTAATAACTCGCATATTTATTGAGTTCGCCAAAAGATTATTGCTAGGTCATCTGGTTTTCGGTGAGTTTCCTAATAAGAAAAAAACATTTTTTCATGCCAACTTAAGAGGTAAACGTTTAAAGTTCGCATTTTTTTAAAGAGGTATCCCCTTAATCATAACAAAAAAAAAGATACCATTGATATGATTACATAATCAAAGCATAGTCATTCTTTTTCATGTTATAATCAAACATGTCCTTGTCCTCCTATAATAAATACAAAATTAATAAAATTAAATCAGTTAAATATTTATTAATACCTAATAATTATTAAAATAATTGATAAATAAATAAAATTAAATTAAATTAATGAAATAAAATAATAACCATATCCGCGTATTCGATAGAACTAATAAATTAATAGTTTGAAAAAAAACACTAAAAACACGCTTTTATAAATGCACTTATTAATAACCAAAACAACGACTATTGTATCAGAACAACGACATCTTATCTGTAAACGTATCTTTGCAAAACCATAATAAACTATGAAAAGATTGTACACATATCTATCGTTTTAACAAGACCTTCACGGCTATGATACGATATTCCATCATGGAATAACCTATCTTCCGGCTTCATCATCAGATCTTGAAACCTAATCGTGGTCAAAGTTCATTCCAAGACTTTTCTAACAAGTCCAAACACAGCTATGATACGATGTTCCATCGTGAAGTTCCAGTTCATATCTTCCGACTCCATCATCAGATCAGTTCGACAGTACCATATTATTGTATTGTCATCAGAACTACATACAGATGCCATCGTGCTCGAGGTATTGGAGCAAGAAACGACTTTAGATGAGGTAGCTAAAGAGTTATTAAGAATGTGATTGCTGCATGGACAACGTTTGGCGTGTACAGCTTTTTTTGACAACTCTTGTACTGCACCCTTTGTATCTGAAGCCATAATAAAATCTTTAATTCAAGCCAAGGGTGGACAAACAAAGTACTAAAACGTTGCTAAACTTATGAATGAACTTATGTGACCGAATTATGTTAATAAATTTTGTAAAATATGTAAAATTTGTTTTTTAATCTAGTCCAAAACTCAAATAATCGTCAAATAAAAATAATCCATAATAATTTATTATTATGTTATACATATGTAAAGTGTCCAAAATCAATTATATTCAGTTAATTTAAGCAATCACACTTATAACAAAGTACGCTTCTTGATAGGTAAAAATTAATATGTCATTGATAAACATAACAAGAATATGGCTTCGTTCAGTCGTATTTTACAAATTTCAAGTCTCAAAATATCGCAAATTTGAAGTTTCCGACGCTATTTTCTTTTAGATTTAGCATTAAAATGACCAATTTTAGTAGTGTGTTTTTTTTTAATAGGCGAGGTAGCAATACTTAGATTGCACTTTAAGAAGAAGAATCATACAATGGGCGCCCGATTCCGATAGAATCCAATAATACCATATTTTATTTAATTATACAGAAACACGTGTACTTATAAATATAATTAAAAATCATGTATAAGCCTATAAGCG
Source organism: Micropterix aruncella (assembly GCA_944548615.1). Taxonomy (NCBI): domain Eukaryota; kingdom Metazoa; phylum Arthropoda; class Insecta; order Lepidoptera; family Micropterigidae; genus Micropterix; species Micropterix aruncella. The sequence continues at coordinate 78,075,200 of OX155980.1, read as the reverse complement.
TAAATATATACCTAGGTAGAATACGTTTTAATTATTAACTGTTAAATACATTATAGAAATAAAAAAAGTTTAGTTAAAAAAAATACGAATAAACTTATCTTGCATAGTATAACCAATGGGTGCAGTTTAAAAATCCCATTGTAATACTCAAAGAATAATTATATATCAGTGCATGATCCGGGAAGCTATAGAAATAAGAAAAAACCTGAACTTTGTAGGAACGATATTAGAAACTCTCTTAGAAGTGAAACCCTTTACTTAAAAAAAACAATGCCCGTCGCCGAGTGCAAGGATCTGAAATAAAATACAGTGAGTGTTGTTCCTACCCGCATAACGACTCTCAAGTACAACTCACAGCATTTCAGTCCACCCCGGACAGCGGCGGCCGGACGTTGAGTGTTACAAACTTCAATTTGTGAAATCTGTGGTTGTATTATTTATAAATCCAAATAACCTCGATAGCCTTCTATTTCTTGCAAGGCATTGACTCTGTATAACAGAACCCTACCACTGCTGCCCACCTTTTTGTACAATAATATTACTTAGAACAGGATAACATCTAATTTAGGATAAAATTTGCTTCGAAATATTTCACTATTCAATTTCGACCGTCAAAGCCAGATTTCGTATCGGACTAATTTAACTTTCGCTTGATTAACGTTTATACAAAGGCCAACGCCGAGAAATTTTTGCATATACATTTTGGACGGTAGTTCAGTGAATTGTCAATTATGTTAACGGTTTGTAGCAATTTTAGTTAAAGCAGGTCGTGTCATTTGCGCGTATCTGAATATGTATTTTATATGAAATATGAGCACATAACTTAAATCTATCTATCTATCTATATATATAAAACAAAGTCGGGTTTGTGCGAACACTTATAACTCAAGAACGGCTGGACCGATTTTCATGGTTTTTGATTTGTGGTATTTGTCTCCGTCCCGAATAGCAGAATAACTATTAAAAACGAAAATTGGAAAATTTACAAAAATTTAAATAAAAGAATAAACATTTTCCCATACAAAATGTACATCAGTGTTTTTCTCATGGTCAGTTATACGTGGCATGTTCACGTGTCGACAAATCATCCGCTTTATTTGTTCTTGCGCCTGATAAAAATACAAAGATGTCGTATATAACAAGGTGCTATAATGAAGAGAATTAAACCGAGTGCATCCCATGCTGCACAATATGTAAATAGTTTAATTCAATCAAATCCTTGCTGACACGCGATTGATATACTTAATTTTTGAGCCTTTATATTTCTTTTATGCTATTATCTTAATAAAGTAGTGAACCTAATATTTATTTTTTATTCATTGTACTACTTTCATAAAGTCATAAATTAAGTTCAGCTAATCTGTAACATTCACTGTTAGGCGGTACGAAGTTCGCCGGGTCAGCTAGTTCAAAATAAAATAAAATATGCATAATATGCAGGTCCAGAAACATTAATTATATGTAGGGTATATGTACCAGATGGAAATTCAACTCACGTGGCTATCGACCGCATCCACAAATTCCTCTCTTGCGATTGAGAGTACAGAACACGACCAGATAATGTGTTCCACGGTTTGACGACCTTCACCACATATACACCAGAAGCCCTGAGCGAGTTTAACGGTAATTAAGTCAAGACCCCGGCAAAGTCAAAATCGCCAATGGTCATCGGTTCTTTGAAAAATATTACTGGCCCAATGCTGTTTGAACTCATTTTCTGAGCTATCTCCACCACTTGGAGCCTTCGACGGATTTCTGTCACGGGTGATATTCCATAGAGGGAATTCAAGCATAGCTCTTTCCATATCTTGCTAAGTTACTTATAATTTGTAGGAGTTCCTCAGGTAAAGTGCAAGTTTTCGTACATCTAGGGGAGTTAATCTGAGTTGGCCACATCCGTTAAAGCTGAGTTGGCCACAAAGACCCATTCTGTTCAGGGTTGGTCACACTCACGGGTCAACACCTATCCGACGGCCTTCACGCATGAAGTGCGAGCCTGGGTAGGACTCTGGCCTTATGGTTAGTTTCCCCTGGGAATCAACCTTCTGGCGCTCCTGGACGGTCTGCGCACCGTGCGGCGTAAGCCAATCGACTGTACACTCTGACTAACAGTCGGGGGAGTCTGGAAGCAGTACTGTTTCCTATAGAGCGGGGGTGGTTGCGGACCTTACGGCGACTGTTCTTGAAACGACCAACGGCTACCCGATCCTGGGTGAACAGCCGGGCAAAGGACCTGTTTCACCGCTTCGTAAGGGAGAGGACCGCGCAAGCGACTCGTAACCAATCGAGAGACTGGAGTAATCTGGTCACAATTGGAAGTAAGGGCGTGAGTGTAGGCCCGCCAGGTAACACTCCTGGCTATATTGCGGTTAAGGCGTTGGCCTCTTACGGGTTTGTGGCGTAGCTAGACGGTGAACTGTTTTGTCCTCAAGTCTTCTGCGCTCACTCCAGGGAGATGGAACGACTAATCGTTAAACCTTCCTGAGATGACGGGCTCGCCCGCTGTAGTCGACAACCCTAGTTGCTACTGCCATTGCAAATTGCTATTGCAAATTGCTACTGCCGAATCCGCCACTCCGGGGAATTATATCGACATTATGTCATTCTGTCTCCCATAAAGTTAACGCAAAGATCTTGTGGAGAACACAGTCATACTACGCCAACAGCTCGTAATTGCAAACTTAGGATTGCCACCCAGCGCCGCCAACTAGAGCTGGCAACTACATCGGGCGAACCCGTCATCTCGGGAAGTTTTAATGATAGTGATCGTTCTGTCTTTCGTGAGGTGAGCCCAGAAGACTTGGGACGAAAACAATCCACAGTCTAGCTACGCTACCTACCCGTAGAAGGGCAACGCCTTATGGCGAGGCACCGGGAAATGTATCCAGCGGGCAGCCTCGCACCCTGACTACCTGCTTGGAAGGATATTTCTGTCTGGAATTAACCTTCAGGATACCTCCTACCTCCTGACTGGTTACAGGATGGAGGTCGCTTGCGCGGTCCTCTTCCTTATGAAGCGATGATACGGTGGCTACCGAATCTATCGCACATCACGGCATCCTTTACCCGGCCTATTTACCCGGGAACGTGTGGCCGAATTGTCGTTTAAAGAGCAGTTGCCATAAGGTTAACAACCACCCCCGCTCTACAGGAAACATTGCAGTCGGAGTGCACAATCGATTGGCTGACGCCGCGCGGTGTACAAATGCGTGGAGACCGCCGGATGGGTGTTGACCCGTCAGTATGACCGACCCTGAACAAAAGGGTATACCTGGCCAACTCCAACAGCACCCCTTGGCTCCCAGCACCGCCAGAGGACCATCCTCGCACTCTTACTACCAGATTTGAACGAATTTCTCCATCCATAGTAAAGTTTGAGGTCGCTTATGCAGCGTCTACCGGACGTTAGCGGTAATTTATATATCGAATTTAACGCGGATCCGCGGCGTCCTTTGCTCGTCGAGTGCACTTGGAATGGCCAACGGATCGTTTCTAAGGATAGGTGACGCCATGCCAGGTCAATAGCAACGCTTGCTTTACAGAATACTTACGTCTCCTGGCTCTCCCGGTTATTCGCTAAATTGGGCAAGCGTGGCTGATACAGCGCGGTAAGCAAACCGCCCAGTTCCGCCCGAGGTGTTTACCTGGATCCGCACTTCTGATCCCAACTACCACCGCAGGTTGCAGCCGAATGCAGAGTTCACAGCGGCTTTTCCAGGCTAAGTCCCTCTTCGAGGAGGCTACCGGATGGCAGCTGATGGGCCGATCGAATAAATACACGCAGGCCATCAGTCCCAAGCTGCATGGAACCATTAGGAACCAAAATGACGTACAGTGCGGAACCTAAGTTTAAAATGTTAATAATTATCGTTAAAAAATTAAATATATAAACAGCGCTTAGGTCAATATCACCTCCCGACATCAATGTCCTGGGGCATACGTAGCTGTTGCGCACGCTGGCCTTCAGCTGGCTTAAAAATCGCGGCACATTCTGCGCTTGCGAGGGGAGAATAAAGGGGAGGGGGTCGCCATAAAATTGAAATATACGACAAATGGAATTGCGCTGAGCGACGTGCCTCTGATTTATGCGAGCGACAGCGACAACACACTCGCCACCCATATTCACACGCCTCTGCCCCCAATCTCTATTTTATCGGCCGTAAAGAGCGAATGCATAGACGAAACATTCGAAACGGGCCATTCCAGCCAATCTACATGCTCTTTATGTACACGTCCTAGTTATTCGCCAATTTTTTTCACGACAGACATACGGCCCTGCGGCATAGTGGTTAGGTCGCCTGTTCTTAAATTGTATGGTCCGGAGTTCAAATCCCGGCTGGGTGACATTATATTTTTTTTTTATTGAGTGGGGCTTTTCTAAGGTCTTTGTGAGCCTTGTATCACTGAGGCCATTGGTGATCTATGTTCTCGCCACCTACTATAGTTCGCTATGTGTTCGCCACCTACTATAGTTCTGCGCTAAGCCTCGTGTCATTTAAGAACCGCAGCAGGCTTTTGGCGCCAGATTATTTTACGTCCTCAGGTTGGAGGTAGTGACCACCCAAGTGCGTGTATCTTTTACGCATCAGCGGGCCACACTCGCACATGAGGTGCTGGGGAGTTTCCTCTGCCCCTTGGCAGAACCTGCACATTTTTGTGTCTCTGAGCTTGAGGTTGAACATGTGTTTGTTCAGGCCACAATTCCCCGTGAGCGCCCTCACCAGTATGCCTAGATTGTTCCTATTTAGCGATAGGGCCTCACGGGCCGTCTAACGTTCGTAAGCCTTAATAAGCGCTTTGGAATGATTCAACCCTAGCGTGTTGTTCCAGTGGTTGACGGATTGTTCTAAACACATTTGTTTGAGCATTAGGTTTGCAAGGCTTTTTGGTACGCCACAGCAAGGTTCAGGGCCGTATAACGTTCCCTTTGCTCCCGTCCTAGCAAGTTCGTCGGCTTTTTCATTTCCCTCGATTCCTGCATGGCCGGGAAGGCTGGGTGACATAGTGGATAGGTCGCCTGATCTTAAATGGTGAGGTTCGGAGTTCGAATCCCGACTGGGTAACCTATCTTCAGCTTTTCGCACATATTTCGGAAACCTTTAAAATTGTCGCTATGACTACTTACTCAAAAACAAACGACGTAAAATTTACTATAAATATGGTTTCCTTTTGCATTATATTATATTGCATTTTATTTTACAGCAAACTTACAGATAGTAAATAAACACAAGTTTTTTAAAAACATATTTAAACAAAACAAATTTACTATCCTATTAGTAGTTTACAATGCTTGCATCACAGATTAATATAGAAATAACATGAACACGTTGATAGTGGAAAAAAGTAATAAGACTAGTAATAATATAAGGGTAAGAAGAGTTATAATAAGGTAAGTTGTTAATAAGGTAAGTTTTAGAAAGGGTTATATAAAGCAAGAAATTGAAGTAAGAATAATTGGATTGTATGAATATTGGAAAATTGAGTAAGAATATTTATTATAAATAATATTTATAATAAATAATATGATATGATATAATAGTATGGTATTATATAATAGTCATATAATACAGTACACTATGATGACAGTTAGTGAAATCTTAAGAAGTAGAAGAAAGGCTAGGTATTATCGAATCTTTAATTATTTTAATGAAATCATAAAAACTTGAATCCTTTACCTACATAATTTATCAAAACCACGACGCATTCTGGTAAAAGGTCTATTCGAAGCGATGTTGCTATTGCAAGCGACAACAGAAAATGTTTGAGAGCTCCTCGTTATTGAACTTGAACTTGAACTTGTTATTGAACTTGAACACGAAATTGAACTTTTTCTAGACCAGCTGTGCTGTCTAGTCTATTGTGCAAAAGCTTATAGAGAAACTTTATATCAGTAATAATCCTACGTGTTTTAGGTCTATTAGGTTGGAGTGAGAAAGCCGCTCTTCATAACCTTTCAGAGTATTCCTGAGGCCACATTTGTTCGACAGCATGTGAGTGAATTTCATTTGGACTTGTTTAATTCTATCGCTGTGAACACTGTAAAGCGGACTCCAAATCACTGATCCATACTCCAGAACCAATCAATCAAAGATGTATAAACAGGCATTAAGGATTTCGGATGTCTAAATGGCTTCATTGTCCAGAAGACAAAACCAAGAAGTTTACTTGCTTTTTCGACAATCCCATTGAAGTAGTGATGTAATGAATACTTTTCATCGCAGATAACTCCTAGGTCTCTGATATGGTCGACTCTATTGAGTATAATGCTATTGATAGAGTAGTTATGTTTTAAAATATTTCGGTTCCGGCTAAATGTTATAAAATTACATTTCTCGACAACGAGCTGCATATCATTGCGAGTGCCTCACACGCTCAATGTATTCAGGTCATTTTCAATTTTGTCGCTGTCTGAGGGACAGGAGATTCGACTAAAAATGTTAAAGTCATCAGCATAAAACAAATGTGGGCATTCTAATTCAGCGCACAGTTCATTTATATAAAAGAGAAAAGCAATGGTTATAAGCATTTATATAAAAGAGAAAAAGCAATGGCAAAAATTTGAACCTTGCGATACACCAGAAGTTATTGCAGCCGGTGAAGATTTAAAACCATTTACAGTGACGAGTTGAGCTCGATTAGACATACATGATTCAAGCCATCTTATTAAATTGCCATATATTCCGAAAGTCTCAAGTTTTGCTACTAGTATTTTGTGATTTACTTTGCCGAACGCTTTCTAAAATCTGTATTCACAGCATCAACTTAATTACGACTGTCGAATGATGTGCATATAATCGCTGTATTCCAAGTGGTTTGAAATCACGTACCTATGTTCATGAAGCTATGCTGGGTCTGACTGAGAGACAGTTGGTTTTGATTATAGATATGATCATGTACGAGGGATTCAAATATTTTGGAAAAACTTGACAATATGCTTATCGGTCTATAGTTATTTATTTTAACAGAATCGCCGCCCTTATGAATAGGCACGATATTGGCAGTTTTCCATTTATCTGGATTGTTTATGATATTTGCAAGATATCATAAACAATGGAAAAGCTAACTCGTTGGCAAGGTTACGTAGAAATATAGGCGGTATTATATCTGGTCCTGCGCCTTTGTTTATGTTCACTTTTTTTCAAACGTGACTTAAATCATACAAGCTGACTGTTATCGTCGGTACTGTAGCCCCGTCGTCACGTGGTATAGGATTAACAGTAGGTGTATTTCCAGGATTGAAACAGAGCTAAATTATGACGAGAAGGATTCACATATATCCTCACCAAGAGTTGCAGTTTGGTTTCCATTATGTATTATTTTATTAATTGAATTAGAAGCCTTTTTGGAATTTACATTTATTTTACATAAGTATTTTATGTGATCGCTAATATGTTCATCTATACTAGAGATATAAGAATTGTGACAGTTTTAACATTTTTTCGGATCTCGCTCTAAGAGTTGATCTGAGCTGATACTATCATTAGATTCACAGTTATACAGTTCTCAGTTATACTTAAAAAGATGCAGCGGGACTTTCTATTACGAACTTGTTTATCGTGTTGGCCATCAAGAATTCATTATTTCGTTCGGAGGGATAATGAAAATGAACGAGAAAACATTTAAATGTTGTATGTAGTTGTATACATTTATAAATACAGCATGCCTCGAAGCATTTTACAATGGTAAAAGATTGCAGAGGTGGTTTAAACAATTTCTTATTAGTTACAGGTATTATTGACATGAATTTTTTAGGAATTTTATACTCATCAAAGTATTGGCCATAAATTTTACGTAAGCGTGAAAAGATGACTTGATTTACTCATAAAAAATAGTTTTTTTGTAATGTGTTTACCAATGCAAAACTTTACTTTTAGAGTTACGGATACACTTCAACTTGTTTTGTGATATTTTAACAGTCTTCGGCTGTGTTAATTTAAGCCACACACTAAGAACAAATATATGTAACAGACACTTCGGGATAAAAATTAGAAATAAACACTAACGGCATTTTGACTGCAACTACTGTGAAAACGCTTTCGAAGATAATTTAACTGTCCTATCTACATACATAAACTTACTGCAAGGACAAATTTCTACGGTAAAGAGAGTGCCTTCACAAAAGCTGAACCCTCACGAATCTATCATTCAATCTATCCTTTGCGACAAAAACAGTGCGGGCAGCCGCCATTAATATAACTACCAATATACACTTACTTAGGGGACTATTTTACCATTTATATAGGTTTTAATAGGTACCATAAACTGATATAAAGGACCGACGATTGAAATATCGACCGCTAATTACATAATTGTGATTTGTTTGTAATCTCAAATCTTCTATGTAATGTAGTGTCATAGTAATAATATTCGTAATGACATGAGAAATTATGTTATTTGATCGTTTTTAATAGGTAGGTTAATTTTAATTACAGTCACACCTACTCAGTTTTAATTACAGTCACGCCCTATAACTATATGTATTATCGATTACTTTAGAATATTAGGTACAAACCTCTCCAAACAAAACTCTAATAAATATAATCAATTTTTCAAATAAGTATTACTAATATTTTCAAATAATTTCTTATCATAGCGTAATATTGAAAGTATACTCAGCATGATAAATTAATTATTGCATACGTCCCGTTTAACTGACGATTCATTAAAAAGTATTGATAATAAAACTGTTATTATTATAATTATTGAGTTCAATTGATATTACGAAAAAAAATTTTTTTTACATCATACAAAATTACATAAAAATAATATTTGCTAATGAGTAGGACATCAAATTACAGTTTAAAAGAAAAACTTTTCTTAAAAATAATAGTATTAAAATAAAATACGCGTGACACTCGGGGACTGCCGCGGTAAAGCTATTGCATAGCATTTTTTAACAACTTATGCAATTATATTTATTTATTTACTTTATTTATTTTATTTTTTCTGATATCAGATAACTGCGCTCTATCGGAAAACGTTGAAATTATTCCGAATCATTTGCGGCTGCGGAAGCAAATGATTCGGAATAATTTAAACGTCTTCCGATAGAGCGCCGCGCACGAATTTTCTATTCGATAAAGCAAAAAAAAACGGATTATTCGAAAAAAATCGTAGATAAAAAGATAGATAATTAAATTATCATTAAAATGGTGCAGGTTTCATAATAATACCCCAGATAGTATTTGCGTATGAGTCGTTTTTGTGTTCGGTTAGACCTAATTTCACAAATTAATTACATTATGTAATATAAACAAAATCTAAAATATTCAAAGCTAAGAATATTAGGCAAATGTTCTTGTTTAACATATATTTTTTTCCAATCGTAAGCAGTACTCGTTTAGACGTAATTATCAGTTTAAAATCATTAATCTTCGTTAAGAAATTTCTTCATTCGGTCGCCGCGCTGGCCTAGGCCCGCGATAAAAGCTATGCAATAGCTTAAAAAGAAATTTAGAATAAATTCATAATAAAAATGAATTTTGTGATATTTCATATTGCCTTAAAAGAAAAAATAATAAAAAATATATACTTGTGGCACTCGGGGACTGCCGCGGTAAAGCTATTGCATAGCATTTTTAACAACTTATGCAATTATAATTATTTATTTATTTTATTTATTTTATTTTTTCTGATATCAGATAACTGTGCTCTATCGGAAAACGTTGAAATTATTCCGAATCATTTGCGGCTGCGAAAGCAAATGATTCGGAATAATTTAAACGCCTTCCGATAGAGCGCCGCACACGAACTTTTTATTCGATTAAGCAAAAAAACCGGATTATTCGAAAAAATCGTAGATAAAAAGATAGATAATTATATTATCTTTAAAATGGTGCAGGTTTCATAATAATACGCCAGATAGTATTTGCGTAGTAGTCGTTTTTGTGTTCGGTTAGACCTAATTTCACAAATTAATTACACTATGTAATATAAACAAAATCCAAAATATTCAAAGCTAAGAATATTAGGAAAATGTTCTTGTTTAACATATATTTTTTTCGAATCGTAAGCCGTACTCGTTTAGACGTAATTATCAGTTTAAAATAATTAATTTTCGTTAAGAAATTTCTTCATTCGGTCGCCGCGCTGGCCTAGGCCTGCGATAAAAGCTATGCAATAGCTTAATATACGGTAAATTTATTAATCTACGTGTCTCGTAATTTAGACTCTAAAATTGATTTAATTGTAAAAGGTTCCGTGTTGAGATTTTTATATTGTTAATTTATGTCTATGGATTAAAAACGGCATGTTCTTGTTATAGGATTGTGGAAATATTTATTTGTCTGCCAAATGAAATTGTGAAATATTAAGTGCTGCCTTCTTCGTCTGAATAAAAATTTGCATTGCGTAGAAAATTATTACTCCTGACATTTATAATTACTTCATATATTATATGAACGAGCTTAGAAGGGGCATGCTGCCGCCCGCGTCTCAATACATAGAAACTGTAACGAGGGGCTCAAAATGCGATACTTCAACTAGGGAGTGGTATGGACAAACATTCCTGGCATATATTTCATGCAACAGTTTCAAGAAAAAAGATAGCTATTATGATTGCTGATCTTAGATAGAAGATATCATATCAAGAAGCATAATATCATGTTTTCGCTTCATGATATTATGAGTTCAGAGTATTCACAACGCTTCAGGGTATTCACATTTTACAATGTTTGTTTGAAAATCTTCATTTCACATACAATAGAGTACAAAATGGTGGGCCTATTACAACATAAATATGCTCACTGCCAATATTAATACATCTCTTGGTGAACTTGGTGATTGGTTTAATGCGAACAAGGTTTAATGCGAACAAGATGGCCTTAGGCCAGCGCCACATTGAACGGATCTTCCGCCGCCGAACGTAGTCGCGGAAAATCCGCCACCGAACGTAGCAGTCACATTCTAATTCCGTTGGCGGATTATCAGTCGACCGCCGAGCCTTATACAGTGTGGACGTAAAATGGATCCTTTAGATGTGATTGCTATTTATGAAGGTTTAAAACAAGATAGAAGAAAGCGTAAATATTGGGTACATCCCCTAAATGCGCTAAGAATAAATAGGGGGCAATTTCAAAATTTATATGAGAAAGTAAGACAGTATCCAGATAAGTCATTTGAATATTATCGAATGTCCATTCAATCATTTGACGAACTGCTAAGTTTGACGAAGGCTTACATAACCAAGCAAAATACACAACTTAGAACGGCTATATCTGCAGAAGAGAGACTGACTGTTACTTTGAGGTGAGATAAACAATATTATTTCTATAAATCTTTATTTATTACAGCTATGATATTACTTTAGTATTTCGTAGATTTCCTCTTCAATACTTGAGTTTTGAGATTGAATCTCTTGTGTTTCACTCAATTGCGGTGACTGTACGTTCGGTGACTGAACGTTCGGCAAGGACGAGTACGTACTTGTGTATCCTTGGTGGTAATCCGGTGGTGATGTCTCATAGCGGGGTTGATTAACATAATACTGACCATGTGACATATTATATGGTGTTCGATACTTTATTTTGTAAATTAAATTCATGACTTCTAATCTGAATTCACAATTTTGCCTCTCGTCGAGGCTCTTAATTTGAGGTAATAAAGAAAGTAAAAACTTTGTGTATGCATCGTCTTCTTTTGGTGATGGTTGTTGTTGTTTTTTATTCATTGCTGCTATTAAACTCTGCTGAAAGGCAGTCATTTTATACTTTTTAGTAGTTTGAGAACTTCCTGGAACTACATCTGCTTGAGCAGAAGGCGAATTTTCATTCGTAGTTTGCCGTGAACTTGTATTTGAATTTGAATTTGAATTTATAGCTGATTCTTCACAAGTATTTTCAGTTGAGTCATTAGTTGAACTACCAACCGGAGCACTTATATTACCCGTTGTTATCCGCGGTTCTTTCACAACATCTAAAAAACGAAGAAATTCAATGTAGGAATTCTTACGCCTTTTAGGCGCAGCACTTCCACTCCTTGTATTTTCGTCCTTTTTTTCTTTGACATGATAATCTCTTAAATGCTTCCACTTCTTTTGGAGTTCTTGCACTGTGAAATATAAATAAATATGAAATTATAAACAGATAGAGAGACTTTTATTATACATCTAAGATATAAGCTTGTATAGTTATACTATTATTTAATGTGGATATCTCGTTTCAGGTATTTATCAACCGGAATGAATTTTAAGACCTTATCACAGGACTTTTTAATGGGAAGATCAACTATAACAGAAATTATAAAAGAAACATGTAAAGTACTATGGGAGGTGCTGCAGCCGATTGAAATGCCAGAGCCAAATAAAAAATCATGGTTAAAAGTGGCTGAAGAATTCTATAAATATGCTAACTTTCCAAACTGTATAGGATCCGTAGATGGTAAACACATAAGAATTGTTAATCCTGAAAACAGTGGATCAAGTTATTTTAATTATAAAAAGTTTTTTTCGATTGTACTCATGGCAGTCGCAGATTCTAACTATTGCTTTGTCTCAATTGATGTTGGATCATACGGAAAGGAAGCTGATAGCAATATCTTTAGAAGTTCCAATTTCGGGCAGAAGCTTTACCAAGGAATGTTGGATTTACCCAATGATAGGGAATTGCCAGGTACTACTTCTCCAGTGTTACCATTTGTATTGGTAGCTGACGAAGCTTTCGCTTTACATAAACATGTAATGCGACCCTATCCAGGCAAAACGTTAGATATAGAAAAACGTATATTTAATTATCGCCTATGCCGAGCAAGAAGGTATGTGGAATGTACTTTCGGCATATTGGCCAATAAGTGGAGAGTACTCCGCACGACGATTCTTACGAATCCCGATTTTGCTACACAGATAGTAAAGACGACATGCGTTCTCCATAACTTTGTTCGAAGAAGAGACGGTTCCAACTATAATGAAGAATTGTTAGTTTCTGAACTACGAACATTGCCAATTTGTAATACATCCAGACTTTCAAATGCAATAAATACAAGAGAATCATTTAAACGATATTTTATGGAAGAAGGTAAATTAGAATGGCAACACAATTTCATTTAAATACGTATAATAATAATAAATAAATAACAAACTCACCAAATTCTTGCCGTTTCTTTTCTGTTTCATCCTCCCAACTGTCGTAAAATAGTTTTCCTATCTCTTCCCATGCCCGTCTCTTTGCCGTCCTGTCACTATAACTTATTTCTCTCGAGTCCCAAAGGCAAATTCTGTTCTGAACCTCCAAAATAAATCTTTCGGTGTCAAACATGATGTACGTGCGCTGCCAACGCGTATCGTCCGCCTAATGTGTCGCATCCCATAAAAAAACATGCAATGCGACGTTGCCGATCAGACGCCGACGGAACATCGGCGCGCGGAGGACCGAACAGACGCCGAGAGCGAGCGGTCCGTCAACGGAACAACCGATCTTCCGCGTAGTGTGTCCGATCATAGTAAATTATATGCGACAGAACGTATTGGCGTTCCGCCGCGGATGATCGGCGGCGGATGATCCGCTTAATGTGGCGCTAGCCTAAATATGTCTAAAACTGTTATTTTAAATTTTAATAGCAAGATATCATCTATAAAAGTTAACTACCCGGTCGAACTTGCGGAATCAGTTAAATTCCTCGGACTACATCTGGATGGAAAGATGTCATGGAATCTACATATAGAGCATGTTTAGTCAAAACTTTTGTCAGCCTGCTATGCTCTATTATGCATCAGAAGTTGTATTGAGAGAACTGAAGTAATATCGGCCTATTACGCAGTAGTTGAGTCACAACTGCGCTATGGTATTCTTATATGGGGTACTGCAGCGCACATCAACAGTGTATTCACTCTCCAGAAAAGAGCCAAACTTGCGATAGTAGGTATTGGTCCACGGCAGTCATGTCGTGAACACTTCCAAAAACTAGGGATATTGACCGTATATGCGATTTTTGCTCGAGAAGCTCTTTGCGAATTCTATTGCAATAAGAGCTCGGCCATATCCCACGAGGAAGTACATCGGCATGACACCAGGAATAAAACCCAGTATCTCCAACCGTTCATAGCACGTACGCCGCCAAGTTCCAGGCGACTAGTCGATACTTATTATAGGCCTCAAACTTTTTAATAAATTGCCTGATAGATTAAAAGCGATTCATAGATATTTACAAGAGATCCATCCGAGTCTATATGCCTTAAATCAACATGTATGCTCATAACGACTTCTTAAAATATTTCGAAAATACATAGCATCGTATCTACCTATTTAATCTAATACATGTTATTTATTGTCAATTTGTTTTATTGTAAATTGTTATTATATAGTCTTTGCTTTTGTAAATTGGTAAGTTTAAAGTGATATACATATTGTATATCATCTCTTGGCTAAATTGAGTAACTATTTTAAGTTTAATTAATGTCATTCCTATACAATTGGTATGGTTGTATTGGCAAAAAATACTTTTATCTTTATCTTTTATTGCGAAGTGGCAATTTATTACGATAATGCCGCCAGAATTATTGTGACTAAATGTTAATGTTGCGAAATTTCTGTGTATAACAAGTGTATTTATTGTAAATTATTGGTTATAATAAATGAGTACAATTATACAATAAACATAATAAATAATATAGAAGAGAAATTAAAAGTATAAGTCAAGTCATTATCCAAGGGAGTTTTCAGTAATAGTATTCGTAATAGTATTCATATGTATAGTAATAGTATACATACGTTATAGTAATAGTATGCATACGTTAAGTATTTTTAATGTCTATTATTAGATATTAAACCCGACCAGGTTTCCAAGTTGGTTTAGGAGCAAATGCACAGAGTTCCATATTCGGGCCGCCTGCACTGCAAATGGACATAAAAGTTGATGAATTCGGCGGTATAGCCAGTATTTTCCTGAGAGCTCAATGCAGGGCTATAGGATGAAAGCAAAGAGAAGAGATTATACAAATAAGAAGACATGTTTGAATGAACTACTAGAAAGAGTGTGAAAATCCCAACTTTGTCTAATGGGGAGCCACTCCATTTGCCTATAAAAGGTCCAAATGTGATCAAACTTCTTCAGGGAATGAAAAAAAATTAATACACGCGTTTTGTATCCTTTCCAGTTTATTGAGTAGCTGCTCATTTGTTTGCTACTAAATTTTTTTTTCACAGAATGAGCGCCAACCTACTGATAGCAAGTTTATATCCAATCTAAAAAGTAAGCATTAATTAATCGTTTCTGTTTAACTCCAATGTTTAATAGTTCATGGTGAAATATCATCTCGAAATGTTATATTTTAGTTAGAGTCGAGTTGTCTAGGGTTTGCGCAAGCTGGTAATATGGCTACCCTCAAAACACAGTAAGTGCTAAAAAATATTTAGAAGAAAAATATTATCTATCTATTTGCTAATATTATCGCTGAATTATTCTAAATGTAAAGATGTCCAATAACTAGAGTTGTCAACTACAACGGGCAAACTTTTCACCTCAGGAAGTTTTAACGAAATGTATCGTTCTGTCTCCCGTGAGGTGAGCGCAGAAGACTTAGGACAAAACAATCCACCGTCAAGCTCCGCCACCTGCCCGCGAGAGGCCAACGCCTTACGGCGAGGCACCGGGAAATGTATCCAGCAGGCAGCCTCGCCCCCTGACCCCCAGAATATCTCCTCGCCCCAGGATATCTCCGTCTGGAATTAACCTTCAGGATACTTCCGTCCTCCCGACTGGTTACGGGTCCCAAGTCGCTTACACGACCTCTACCTGTTGTATTACAGTGGTAATTCAGTTAGAATTTATTGCGGAGCTGAGCATTCTTTGCCCGTAGTGCCACACAGGATCGAATGGCCCAAGGTCATTTCAAGAGTGGCATGACAACAGGTCAACATCCACCCCAGCTGCTTAGGAAACAGTGTATTTCCATAGTCTCCAGACCCCTTCAGCAATTAGTCAGAAGGCACAACCGATTGGCTTTGCCGACCGGTGGACAAACCGTCCAGTGGCGCCGGGATTCAATCCCGCTGGGAGCAACCGGTCCACCAGCTCTGAGGCCTGAGACACGGGAGTCTTACCCGGGGCAGCCTTCCACCCGAGGAGGCTTCTGAATAGGTGCTGAATCGTGAGGTGAGAAGATCCGAGAACAAAATGATCTTGTGGCCCAAGATGTCCAGTTCATTGCGCTTTCTCATAATCAGCATTGTGATTTTATTCTTAATTTACATTTATCATTATGTATTCAAACATTATTTTTGCCGTTAGCTACCGTTTTTTCATAACTCAATTTAATCCAATTCATTTCATTTCAATACGGCAATGTATCACATTAAGATTTTTAAACGATTGATTAAAACGTAATTTATTAAAGTTTCTATCGATTTTATAATTTCGAATGGAACCTACAAGTTCATAGTTCATAGTTACTACAAATATATTTAAATTCCTAATGTATAGGAATTTTATTTAGTTGCGTATAAGAGTTTTTTACAATGCATTACTCAGATAGTTAGTTTTATTGATTTCCTCAATGTTCTTGATACGATTTATTATACTCTCATGCAATATGTTAGGTCTCAAACAATATTAAATAATTTGGCACAAACAATATGAACTATATTCTTTAAACTTTAGTTTGAATTTCATTGCATATAAACAATAAACATATTTAAATGCGTATTAACCTATACCTGGAGCCAAATAGGTACATACATATCGTTGCATTCGATAATTTACCAAAATTAAGACAAATCATTCTCATTCAGAAAGTCATATAAAACACTAATTATTTCAATTAATTATATCGGCTAATTAATGATAGCTCATTAATTTATTAATTATAGCGGCTTTGTTTCCTATAGAGCGGGGATGGTTGTTAACATTACGGCAACCGCTCTTGAAACGACCAATCCGGCCACCCTATCCCCAATGGTGGACAATGGACGCCGTGGTTCAGGATAGATTCGGTAGATACTAAATCACCGTTAGGTAAGGAAGATGACCGCGCAAGCGACTTCTTACCAGTAACCAGTCATGAGGTCGGAGAAATCTGTCCGAAACTGGTAGTAAGGGCGCTAGGCCGCCTGCTGGATTCATACCGAGTGTCTCGCGGTAAGGCGTTGGCTTCTTACGTGCGAGTGGCGTAACTAGGCAGTAGACTGTTTTGTCCCAAAATCTTCTACGCTCACCTCACGGGAGACAGAACAATCAATATCGTTAAAACTTTCTGGTGTGACGGGATCGCCCGTCGTAGTTGAAATCTTGAAGTGTCAATAGCTTACGACTGCCATAAAACACGTACGACTGCGTGTTGCTTTACATCACTTTGACGTCATTCCCCGCGTATTTTTAACTGATTACATGTGAGACCACCAGAACCAGAGTGGCCCAAATGCAAAAATCATTTTTGTGGATATGGGCCAAAATAGTTGAAGGAAATTCTTAAGTGAACATTGCAAAAAATGTTGTATGGCACATAGTTTTTATTTTGATGATTTCTTGAATATATCATTTTAGGAGGCTCTGGAATTGTAAATAATGATTTTTGATATGGATTTTCGAATTAAACTCAAAATCACCAAAATGTCACTTGGGCCACGCTGGTTCTGGTGG
This sequence comes from Micropterix aruncella, assembly GCA_944548615.1. NCBI lineage: Eukaryota > Metazoa > Arthropoda > Insecta > Lepidoptera > Micropterigidae > Micropterix > Micropterix aruncella. The sequence goes on along the minus strand of OX155980.1, from coordinate 78,057,632 downwards.
CCTCATATTATGAAACAGTGCCTCTGGAATAGGGCCCAATGTTGGTAATCTCCCACCTTTTTGCTTTAAAATATGGCGATTAGTGTGTTTTGAATCTGAAGGACCGAGCAGTGCGGCGCGGCCAAGGCGGTGCGGGGTTTGCGGGCGCGGCGGTACATAGCGCCGGCACGAGCACGGCTGTACGCGGTACGTTCAGTCGCACAATTTTGATGCGGGTCCTCGCAAACTGGCCGCGAACTTTGATGTCTGATAAGGATTCCGAACAGAACAAGTTTACTGTTCGGGTTGGGATTATCCCCGGCGAATATGATTTACGCCGCTCCACTCTGCCGAATTAATCAAATTTAATTATAATCCTATTTTAACGACTTAAGCCTAATAGTCCTTTTTAATTAAGACACAGCCACTGTAAAATGACAGTTTAATTATGGGAATCTTTACTATTCATTTACTTTGGAGTAGTCTATCTTATTATTTTATCTTAATTTATCTTTAAAATAACAAGATAACTTAATAAACAGATATTTCGAGGTAAAGGTCTGTGCGTTACATTTGACTCTCTGATCCTTATTATTTCTGCGATGAAGAATTATATCACGTGAGTTAAATTCTTCGGCAACTATAACGATGGCCACTTAATCAATTGTTGTTGCATTATACCGTATTTCCTGTTGGTCGAGAGGTGTCTTTTGTATTGTCATCAACTTTGTAGTTATCAGCTAGCATTTTATCAAGGGCAGTTCTGAACTATTGAATTATTTCGGTGTTTTAATTGAATAAAGTTTGTAACGCAGCGACAATTTCTCATTTAGTGCCCGTGTTGAATTGAAAACGTTCATCGATTCGTTCATTATCATTTCCCATGAAATAAATCCGAAGATATTTGTGATATGTTTACCAATAAATCTTTTAATTGGTTTGTTTCGCCTAACGTTTATGATGGTTCGGGCGGTGAAAGTAATTCTAACATTTTCACTTTTCCACCTTCGCAGCACAATCCTGGTGTTTCATTTTCAAATTTGAGAGCATTGCAATACACGCATATTTTATTATTTTTTTCAATCGGACGAAGACCCTAATAATAACTAGCATCGTAATGGAATACACCAACATATATCAACTTTATCTATTTAAATAATGTACATTGATGTTTGTCTCAGGGGCTCAAATCAGGGGAGCAAGAGGGTCATTAATCGGTTACTCGTAGAAGACTAGCTGACCGGGGAAAATTTCTTGCGAAATAACGCGTTTGAAATAACCCCCCCCCCCCCCCCCAGGCAAGTAGACTACTAAGTTCATATCGTTTATCCCACCTAACGGGACCGAAATTAGCACTCTATCTGGTCAGGTGCCCCTTTAATATTCATAGAAATGCAGGACTCCATTATGTACCGCCTTGTTCTTCGCCAGTATGGCCAACGAGACCTCCCATACATAATGCAAGTCTTATTATCAATAGAATTTATCCGTCTATGCAAAAATACATTTCTAATCCAAAGCAAAACTTCGTGGATTAGGGCCCTACATCATGCTTTCCCCTCACAGAAATATCTCACAAATCATTCTCAAATAGTAGAAACATTATTGGCGCCAAATATTTCCTTGTAGAACTCCGAATGAGATACAAAGTTGATAACTTTGGGTCCCGTTTATTGATGTAACTTGAGTCGCTTCAGTAAAATAGCTTTAGAACAATTAACGTAAAATATCGGTAATTCCATATATTGCTAATTCCTTACACAGTATTTTAGAATGCGTTCTCATATAACTCATAACTAGAATGAGTTCTATCGAGTCGGTGTCTATAGCAACTTGAAAACCATGATGTGCCATCATGTTAATTCTTCATCTGCCTGCCAGTGGTAATGATTAATTATATTGGTATTTTTATAACGATTAATAAAATATTATCTTCTGTTATAATATTTTCAATATTTTTTGTTAAGCGATTCAATAAAGTTATTTATATTTATGCGGCTTGGTAAGCAATAGATATAGCCAATATGTTTATTTTACTCTCTGGAATAATGTGTAAACCGTTCGCCTGATTAATGCATTTTTCTATACCATTTCAATCCAGTTCGAATGTAAATTACAACGCCGTCCTTTTTTAAGTATAATATAAGTGCATAATAACAATTAAACCTTAAAATATTTTTAGGTTTATAGGTTTTACCAAACCAACATTCTGCTACTCGAATACCTGAATTGCTATTGTAAAATCATCGTTAGTTTTACTATACAGCGAATATTAATTGATAATATGTTGAAATTTCTAATAAAACCAATAGTGATTTTACTCATTTGTGGAAAGTTAAATTGCTTGCGAGTCGTTAGATTGAAGTTATCAATAAGATCATTAAAATCAGACATGACTGCTATTACTGGCCTGATCTTACATTGTCATTAGCTTTTTACTAATACTTGTCCATTTGTAGGCAACCAAGCAATCAAGCAAACTTGATTGTAATATTGGAGTCCTGTCCACCCTAGAACGGGCTAGTCCCAGTTGGGTGACAGAAACAAATAAGCAAAAGGTTAAGGTTTTGCCATTCGGTTCCTGTTACTTTTGTTCCTGTTATTTTTCACAACCAATCGATTGTGCCCTCCGACAGATAGCAGTGGGGTCGGTTGTTTACATTGTGGCAGCCGCTCTTGAAACGACTATTCGACTACGCGATACCGGGTGAACAGCCGATCAAAGGATGCCGTGGTCCGCTATAGATTCGGTCGGCACCGAATCACCGCTACACAAGACAGAGGACCGCTCAGGCGACTTCGAACCTGTATCATTCGGGAGCTAGGGCGTTTGGTCAGCTGGGTTAACTACTCTGTACCGGGTGGTAAGGGTTGGTCTCTCGCGGGCTAGTTGGCGGAGCTTGATAATCGATTGTCTAAGTATTCTACGCCCATCCCACGGTTGAAAGAACGATCACATATCTTTATACCAGCCTGGGATAACAGTTTCGCTTGTTGCAATGGATTCCGCCCAACTACTTGTATAATTAGCAATTTTAAGAAGTACGATCCGTTTTAAGAAGTACGATAAGTTTTCCTGTCCACCCTAGAACGGGCTAGTCCCAGTTGTGTGACAGAATCAAATAAGCAAAAGGTTAAGGTTTTGCCATTCGGTTCTTGTTATTTTTGTAAGCAAATCAATGTTTTATAGTAATTAATTCTTAAATAAATAAAATAAAAATAAAAAGATCTACAAACGAGATCGGATATGGTACAAAATTAGTTATATTCGATTTCATTTCTTTTTAAAAAATCCGGATGTATAAAACCCTTAAATAAGATCACGTTGCATGATTTTCTTTTCAACCTTGTTTTTTAATAGGAGATTAGAGTATAAATATCATACTATGAAGGCATTAAAGGACGTGAATAGTCTACGATGTAGAATATGTATTACATTTCTAAATAAAATTAAATGGTTTACACTCAAACCGCCCCGTTTCATTAGCGAAACTAAAGGTAATTTCAGCAATAGCGTAGGGGTTAATAGTTTCGGTCGGAGAAGGATAGTGCGAGCGAGGGACGGCCATACATTCCCAATTTTCATTTACAGGGGGATTTTGGAACATTACACCGTTCGAGTTACAGGAGCTATTAACTCAGCCATCAATAGCCCGGAGGTAAACTTAGTTACAGCAAAAACTAGCGATGTGCCTAACCCATTTCATATCACAATATTATGAGATATATAAAGGACTGGCCTAGCGCTCAGTACTGTGTCTAACAGTTCAAAAGAACAACAAAACTTTGGGACTTTCTTTGTAGATAGCACAGTTGCAAATATCGTGCACATTAATTTTTACTTCGGAGCTCAATAAATACTAACCTAAATCTAGTTTCTCATTGGGTCAAATCCTACGGCATTACTAAACCTACCAAATTTCAGGCGATCTTGATTGGTAATCCACAGATAGCATCGCTTTTTAACACGACTCCTTTACCCTCATTAAAATTGACAATAATATTTTTAAAACCTGGGGGTGCTTATCAACGACAGCTTATCTTGGCAGGCACAGATCAAAGAGACCAGTAAGCGTATTTTCTATGGCTTGCACGTCTTTTGCCGGCTGCAGAGATTCCTACTAGTAAGCATCAAACGATCCGTGGTTCAGGCTCTGTTTTTGTCCATCCTTGACTATGCAGATATATGTATGCACTGTAGATGCCAACGAAGCTTTTTTGGACAAACTAGAGAGACTGCAAAATACCCACAACTAGAGCCGTCAACTACAATGGGCGAACCCGTCACCTGTGGAAGTTTTAACTGAATGTATCATTCTGTCTCCCTCGAAGGTGAGTGCAGAAGACTTAGGACAAAACAGTCCACCGTAAAGCTTCACCACATACCCGTAAGAGACCAACGCCTTACCGCAAGATAGCCAGGTTAGTCATCCAGCGGGCCGACACTCGCGCCCTTACTACCAGTTGCAACCAGATTACTCTGGTCTCCCGAATGGTTACGGGTTCGAGGTCGCTTGTGCAGTCCTCTCACTAACGAAACGGTGATACGGCGTTTGCCGAATCTATTGCGGACCATGGCGCCCTTTATCCGGCTGCTACCGGAATCTCGTAGTCTATTGGTCGTTTCAAGAGCAGTCGCCGCGGGGTGAAGCAACTAAGCGAAATACCCACATCTTATATATTACATTTAACCTATATATATATATATATATATATATATATATATATATATATATATATATATATATATATATATATATATATATATATATATATATATATATATATATATATATATATATATATATATATATATATATATATATATATATATATATATATATATATATATATATATATATATATATATATATATATATATATATATATATATATATATATATATATATATATATATATATATATATATATATATATATATATATATATATATATATATATATTTCATAAGGTTTGTAAAGAAATCCGTTTATAGGATCATGTTTTTATTTAAAATAAAATTAGTAAAAGCTACTTAAAAAGTAGCGAAGGAAATCCCAGGTTGTATTGGGAAATGCTTATGTTTGAATGAGATATACTTACGGATGTGCACGACTTTCGACAGGTGCAATGTAAGTTTAAAGGTCCTTTTGCAGTCGACTAACGATCACTATTCATCCATATATCTCATAAATAGGGCTTATCCTTATGCAACACAAAATGCCTTCAAATGAGACGAATTAAGCGAAAAAATTAAAAATTAAACTATTGATCATTTCGGCAAGGCCGTTTTATAAATGAAAGTGACATTACGAAATAATTCAAATTTCGAATGCCACTAACATTTAAAATATGATACTATTGGCTGAGTTTGTTATCAACGAGCCATTAAATCGAATTAAAAATAAATAAAAAAACTCCATATGCTCAATGAAATGAAAGAAGAAACTTAAATCTTTATTTCTGGCAGAGAAGTTTATAAAAAAGATTGTATAATGTTATCAAAATAGGGTAAACCTATATAAAATTGTATAATATTAAAAAATTGTAAAGAAACATTGTAGAAAACAGTATAATATTGTTATATTTCATAAGGTTTGTAAAGAAATCCGTTTATAGGATCATGTTTTTATTTAAAATAAAATTAGTAAAAGCTACTTAAAAAGTATCGAAGGAAATCCCAGGTTGTATTGGGAAATGCTTATGTTTGAATGAGATATACTTACGGATGTGCACGACTTTCGACAGGTGCAATGTAAGTTTAAAGGTCCTTTTGCAGTCGACTAACGATCACTATTCATCCATATATCTCATAAATAGGGCTTATCCTTATGCAACACAAAATGCCTTCAAATGAGACGAATTAAGCGAAAAAATTAAAAATTAAACTATTGATCATTTCGGCAAGGCCGTTTTATAAATGAAAGTGACATTACGAAATAATTCAAATTTCGAATGCCACTAACATTTAAAATATGATACTATTGGCTGAGTTTGTTATCAACGAGCCATTAAATCGAATTAAAAATAAATAAAAAAACTCCATATGCTCAATGAAATGAAAGAAGAAACTTAAATCTTTATTTCTGGCAGAGAAGTTTATAAAAAAGATTGTATAATGTTATCAAAATAGGGTAAACCTATATAAAATTGTATAATATTAAAAAATTGTAAAGAAACATTGTAGAAAACAGTATAATATTGTTATATTTCATAAGGTTTGTAAAGAAATCCGTTTATAGGATCATGTTTTTATTTAAAATAAAATTAGTAAAAGCTACTTAAAAAGTAGCGAAGGAAATCCCAGGTTGTATTGGGAAATGCTTATGTTTGAATGAGATATACTTACGGATGTGCACGACTTTCGACAGGTGCAATGTAAGTTTAAAGGTCCTTTTGCAGTCGACTAACGATCACTATTCATCCATATATCTCATAAATAGGACTTATCCTTATGCAACACAAAATGCCTTCAAATGAGACGAATTAAGCGAAAAAATTAAAAATTAAACTATTGATCATTTCGGCAAGGCCGTTTTATAAATGAAAGTGACATTACGAAATAATTCAAATTTCGAATGCCACTAACATTTAAAATATGATACTATTGGCTGAGTTTGTTATCAACGAGCCATTAAATCGAATTAAAAATAAATAAAAAAACTCCATATGCTCAATGAAATGAAAGAAGAAACTTAAATCTTTATTTCTGGCAGAGAAGTTTATAAAAAAGATTGTATAATGTTATCAAAATAGGGTAAACCTATATAAAATTGTATAATATTAAAAAATTGTAAAGAAACATTGTAGAAAACAGTATAATATTGTTATATTTCATAAGGTTTGTAAAGAAATCCGTTTATAGGATCATGTTTTTATTTAAAATAAAATTAGTAAAAGCTACTTAAAAAGTAGCGAAGGAAATCCCAGGTTGTATTGGGAAATGCTTATGTTTGAATGAGATATACTTACGGATGTGCACGACTTTCGACAGGTGCAATGTAAGTTTAAAGGTCCTTTTGCAGTCGACTAACGATCACTATTCATCCATATATCTCATAAATAGGGCTTATCCTTATGCAACACAAAATGCCTTCAAATGAGACGAATTAAGCGAAAAAATTAAAAATTAAACTATTGATCATTTCGGCAAGGCCGTTTTATAAATGAAAGTGACATTACGAAATAATTCAAATTTCGAATGCCACTAACATTTAAAATATGATACTATTGGCTGAGTTTGTTATCAACGAGCCATTAAATCGAATTAAAAATAAATAAAAAAACTCCATATGCTCAATGAAATGAAAGAAGAAACTTAAATCTTTATTTCTGGCAGAGAAGTTTATAAAAAAGATTGTATAATGTTATCAAAATAGGGTAAACCTATATAAAATTGTATAATATTAAAAAATTGTAAAGAAACATTGTAGAAAACAGTATAATATTGTTATATTTCATAAGGTTTGTAAAGAAATCCGTTTATAGGATCATGTTTTTATTTAAAATAAAATTAGTAAAAGCTACTTAAAAAGTAGCGAAGGAAATCCCAGGTTGTATTGGGAAATGCTTATGTTTGAATGAGATATACTTACGGATGTGCACGACTTTCGACAGGTGCAATGTAAGTTTAAAGGTCCTTTTGCAGTCGACTAACGATCACTATTCATCCATATATCTCATAAATAGGGCTTATCCTTATGCAACACAAAATGCCTTCAAATGAGACGAATTAAGCGAAAAAAATAAAAATTAAACTATTGATCATTTCGGCAAGGCCGTTTTATAAATGAAAGTGACATTACGAAATAATTCAAATTTCGAATGCCACTAACATTTAAAATATGATACTATTGGCTGAGTTTGTTATCAACGAGCCATTAAATCGAATTAAAAATAAATAAAAAAACTCCATATGCTCAATGAAATGAAAGAAGAAACTTAAATCTTTATTTCTGGCAGAGAAGTTTATAAAAAAGATTGTATAATGTTATCAAAATAGGGTAAACCTATATAAAATTGTATAATATTAAAAAATTGTAAAGAAACATTGTAGAAAACAGTATAATATTGTTATATTTCATAAGGTTTGTAAAGAAATCCGTTTATAGGATCATGTTTTTATTTAAAATAAAATTAGTAAAAGCTACTTAAAAAGTAGCGAAGGAAATCCCAGGTTGTATTGGGAAATGCTTATGTTTGAATGAGATATACTTACGGATGTGCACGACTTTCGACAGGTGCAATGTAAGTTTAAAGGTCCTTTTGCAGTTGACTAACGATCACTATTCATCCATATATCTCATAAATAGGACTTATCCTTATGCAACACAAAATGCCTTCAAATGAGACGAATTAAGCGAAAAAATTAAAAATTAAACTATTGATCATTTCGGCAAGGCCGTTTTATAAATGAAAGTGACATTACGAAATAATTCAAATTTCGAATGCCACTAACATTTAAAATATGATACTATTGGCTGAGTTTGTTATCAACGAGCCATTAAATCGAATTAAAAATAAATAAAAAAACTCCATATGCTCAATGAAATGAAAGAAGAAACTTAAATCTTTATTTCTGGCAGAGAAGTTTATAAAAAAGATTGTATAATGTTATCAAAATAGGGTAAACCTATATAAAATTGTATAATATTAAAAAATTGTAAAGAAACATTGTAGAAAACAGTATAATATTGTTATATTTCATAAGGTTTGTAAAGAAATCCGTTTATAGGATCATGTTTTTATTTAAAATAAAATTAGTAAAAGCTACTTAAAAAGTAGCGAAGGAAATCCCAGGTTGTATTGGGAAATGCTTATGTTTGAATGAGATATACTTACGGATGTGCACGACTTTCGACAGGTGCAATGTAAGTTTAAAGGTCCTTTTGCAGTCGACTAACGATCACTATTCATCCATATATCTCATAAATAGGGCTTATCCTTATGCAACACAAAATGCCTTCAAATGAGACGAATTAAGCGAAAAAATTAAAAATTAAACTATTGATCATTTCGGCAAGGCCGTTTTATAAATGAAAGTGACATTACGAAATAATTCAAATTTCCAATGCCACTAACATTTAAAATATGATACTATTGGCTGAGTTTGTTATCAACGAGCCATTAAATCGAATTTAAAATAAATAAAAAAACTCCATATGCTCAATGAAATGAAAGAAGAAACTTAAATCTTTATTTCTGGCAGAGAAGTTTATAAAAAAGATTGTATAATGTTATCAAAATAGGGTAAACCTATATAAAATTGTATAATATTAAAAAATTGTAAAGAAACATTGTAGAAAACAGTATAATATTGTTATATTTCATAAGGTTTGTAAAGAAATCCGTTTATAGGATCATGTTTTTATTTAAAATAAAATTAGTAAAAGCTACTTAAAAAGTAGCGAAGGAAATCCCAGGTTGTATTGGGAAATGCTTATGTTTGAATGAGATATACTTACGGATGTGCACGACTTTCGACAGGTGCAATGTAAGTTTAAAGGTCCTTTTGCAGTCGACTAACGATCACTATTCATCCATATATCTCATAAATAGAGCTTATCCTTATGCAACACAAAATGCTTTCAAATGAGACGAATTAAGCGAAAAAATTAAAAATTAAACTATTGATCATTTCGGCAAGGCCGTTTTATAAATGAAAGTGACATTACGAAATAATTCAAATTTCGAATGCCACTAACATTTAAAATATGATACTATTGGCTGAGTTTGTTATCAACGAGCCATTAAATCGAATTAAAAATAAATAAAAAAACTCCATATGCTCAATGAAATGAAAGAAGAAACTTAAATCTTTATTTCTGGCAGAGAAGTTTATAAAAAAGATTGTATAATGTTATCAAAATAGGGTAAACCTATATAAAATTGTATAATATTAAAAAATTGTAAAGAAACATTGTAGAAAACAGTATAATATTGTTATATTTCATAAGGTTTGTAAAGAAATCCGTTTATAGGATCATGTTTTTATTTAAAATAAAATTAGTAAAAGCTACTTAAAAAGTAGCGAAGGAAATCCCAGGTTGTATTGGGAAATGCTTATGTTTGAATGAGATATACTTACGGATGTGCACGACTTTCGACAGGTGCAATGTAAGTTTAAAGGTCCTTTTGCAGTCGACTAACGATCACTATTCATCCATATATCTCATAAATAGGGCTTATCCTTATGCAACACAAAATGCCTTCAAATGAGACGAATTAAGCGAAAAAATTAAAAATTAAACTATTGATCATTTCGGCAAGGCCGTTTTATAAATGAAAGTGACATTACGAAATAATTCAAATTTCGAATGCCACTAACATTTAAAATATGATACTATTGGCTGAGTTTGTTATCAACGAGCCATTAAATCGAATTAAAAATAAATAAAAAAACTCCATATGCTCAATGAAATGAAAGAAGAAACTTAAATCTTTATTTCTGGCAGAGAAGTTTATAAAAAAGATTGTATAATGTTATCAAAATAGGGTAAACCTATATAAAATTGTATAATATTAAAAAATTGTAAAGAAACATTGTAGAAAACAGTATAATATTGTTATATTTCATAAGGTTTGTAAAGAAATCCGTTTATAGGATCATGTTTTTATTTAAAATAAAATTAGTAAAAGCTACTTAAAAAGTAGCGAAGGAAATCCCAGGTTGTATTGGGAAATGCTTATGTTTGAATGAGATATACTTACGGATGTGCACGACTTTCGACAGGTGCAATGTAAGTTTAAAGGTCCTTTTGCAGTCGACTAACGATCACTATTCATCCATATATCTCATAAATAGGGCTTATCCTTATGCAACACAAAATGCCTTCAAATGAGACGAATTAAGCGAAAAAATTAAAAATTAAACTATTGATCATTTCGGCAAGGCCGTTTTATAAATGAAAGTGACATTACGAAATAATTCAAATTTCGAATGCCACTAACATTTAAAATATGATACTATTGGCTGAGTTTGTTATCAACGATTCAATCATTCAAACATAAGCATTTCCCAATACAACCTGGGATTTCCTTCGCTACTTTTTAAGTAGCTTTTACTAATTTTATTTTAAATAAAAACATGATCCTATAAACGGATTTCTTTACAAACCTTATGAAATATAACAATATTATACTGTTTTCTACAATGTTTCTTTACAATTTTTTAATATTATACAATTTTATATAGGTTTACCCTATTTTGATAACATTATACAATCTCTTTTATAAACTTCTCTGCCAGAAATAAAGATTTAAGTTTCTTCTTTCATTTCATTGAGCATATGGAGTTTTTTTATTTATTTTTAATTCGATTTAATGGCTCGTTGATAACAAACTCAGCCAATAGTATCATATTTTAAATGTTAGTGGCATTCGAAATTTGAATTATTTCGTAATGTCACTTTCATTTATAAAACGGCCTTGCCGAAATGATCAATAGTTTAATTTTTAATTTTTTCGCTTAATTCGTCTCATTTGAAGGCATTTTGTGTTGCATAAGGATAAGCCCTATTTATGAGATATATGGATGAATAGTGATCGTTAGTCGACTGCAAAAGGACCTTTAAACTTACATTGCACCTGTCGAAAGTCGTGCACATCCGTAAGTATATCTCATTCAAACATAAGCATTTCCCAATACAACCTGGGATTTCCTTCGCTACTTTTTAAGTAGCTTTTACTAATTTTATTTTAAATAAAAACATGATCCTATAAACGGATTTCTTTACAAACCTTATGAAATATTACAATATTATACTGTTTTCTACAATGTTTCTTTACAATTTTTTAATATTATACAATTTTATATAGGTTTACCCTATTTTGATAACATTATACAATCTTTTTTATAAACTTCTCTGCCAGAAATAAAGATTTAAGTTTCTTCTTTCATTTCATTGAGCATATGGAGTTTTTTTATTTATTTTTAATTCGATTTAATGGCTCGTTGATAACAAACTCAGCCAATAGTATCATATTTTAAATGTTAGTGGCATTCGAAATTTGAATTATTTCGTAATGTCACTTTCATTTATAAAACGGCCTTGCCGAAATGATCAATAGTTTAATTTTTAATTTTTTCGCTTAATTCGTCTCATTTGAAGGCATTTTGTGTTGCATAAGGATAAGCCCTATTTATGAGATATATGGATGAATAGTGATCGTTAGTCGACTGCAAAAGGACCTTTAAACTTACATTGCACCTGTCGAAAGTCGTGCACATCCGTAAGTATATCTCATTCAAACATAAGCATTTCCCAATACAACCTGGGATTTCCTTCGCTACTTTTTAAGTAGCTTTTACTAATTTTATTTTAAATAAAAACATGATCCTATAAACGGATTTCTTTACAAACCTTATGAAATATAACAATATTATACTGTTTTCTACAATGTTTCTTTACAATTTTTTAATATTATACAATTTTATATAGGTTTACCCTATTTTGATAACATTATACAATCTTTTTTATAAACTTCTCTGCCAGAAATAAAGATTTAAGTTTCTTCTTTCATTTCATTGAGCATATGGAGTTTTTTTATTTATTTTTAATTCGATTTAATGGCTCGTTGATAACAAACTCAGCCAATAGTATCATATTTTAAATGTTAGTGGCATTCGAAATTTGAATTATTTCGTAATGTCACTTTCATTTATAAAACGGCCTTGCCGAAATGATCAATAGTTTAATTTTTAATTTTTTCGCTTAATTCGTCTCATTTGAAGGCATTTTGTGTTGCATAAGGATAAGCCCTATTTATGAGATATATGGATGAATAGTGATCGTTAGTCGACTGCAAAAGGACCTTTAAACTTACATTGCACCTGTCGAAAGTCGTGCACATCCGTAAGTATATCTCATTCAAACATAAGCATTTCCCAATACAACCTGGGATTTCCTTCGCTACTTTTTAAGTAGCTTTTACTAATTTTATTTTAAATAAAAACATGATCCTATAAACGGATTTCTTTACAAACCTTATGAAATATAACAATATTATACTGTTTTCTACAATGTTTCTTTACAATTTTTTAATATTATACAATTTTATATAGGTTTACCCTATTTTGATAACATTATACAATCTTTTTTATAAACTTCTCTGCCAGAAATAAAGATTTAAGTTTCTTCTTTCATTTCATTGAGCATATGGAGTTTTTTTATTTATTTTTAATTCGATTTAATGGCTCGTTGATAACAAACTCAGCCAATAGTATCATATTTTAAATGTTAGTGGCATTCGAAATTTGAATTATTTCGTAATGTCACTTTCATTTATAAAACGGCCTTGCCGAAATGATCAATAGTTTAATTTTTAATTTTTTCGCTTAATTCGTCTCATTTGAAGGCATTTTGTGTTGCATAAGGATAAGCCCTATTTATGAGATATATGGATGAATAGTGATCGTTAGTCGACTGCAAAAGGACCTTTAAACTTACATTGCACCTGTCGAAAGTCGTGCACATCCGTAAGTATATCTCATTCAAACATAAGCATTTCCCAATACAACCTGGGATTTCCTTCGCTACTTTTTAAGTACATAGCTTTTACTAATTTTATTTTAAATAAAAATATATATATATATATATATATATATATATATATATATAATATTATGAATATAATATATATTCATAATATATATATACTAGCGACCCGCCCCGGCTTCGCACGGGTGCAATGCTGATACTAAATACAGTAGGTACAGAAAAACTGTGAACGTTGTATATAAAAACATAGCGGCCCGCTCTGGCTTCGCACGGGTATAAAATATATAGCCTATGTGATTAAAATCGATCCAGTAGTTTTGATTTATTCATTACTGCCCGTGGCCCGCACGCGTTAAATTTGGAGTAAAACAATCCCCCTTTCCCTATACCATGAAGATTTCCTGCTATCTTTGGAATATCTAAATTCATACACTACATTTTTACTTATTTACTTTTTACATTTTTAACTATTTATTTTATTTTTACAACATATTACAGAATGTCTTTATAAACAACGTTCACAGCTTTCTTGTCATTAGACAATACAAACATGTTTTCTCTGGAGGTCACTCTTGAAAGAGCGACATACAGTTGTCCATGTGAAAAACAGTCAACGCTCAAATCTAAGCCTGCAACGTTGAAGGTTTGACCCTGCGATTTATTAATGGTCATTGCAAAAGATGTCTTTACCGGAAACTGTAAACGTTTAAATTGGAAGGGTAAATCCGATGGTATCAGAGGGATTCGGGGAATCAATACATCTTCTCCGGTACCACATCCTGTGAGTATTGTGCACTCTATTATGAAAGTTTTCAATGATTTTACCAGCAAACGCGTGCCATTGCAAAGTTTAGGTGGATTCAGGTTTCTTAATAAAATAACAGGACAACCTACTTTCAACACCATTTTGTGAGGAGGGAGTCCAGACGGGTTCAAAGAGTTTAGAAATTCTGTAGGAAAATGAACAGCTTCTTCCAAATCGAGAACAGTATCGACCGAGTAGTATATTTTCGTCGGCGCATCAATCTTTGAAAGAATCAAGTTATTTACTTTATCTACTTGTTCGTTAGTTGGTGACAGAATCGCTCTTTCTTTAAACCAAGATATTGTCTTATAACTTATGTTATCAATGTCAGGATAGACATTGTTGACTAACTCTTGGATGTTGTCTATCAAAACGCAAAGGTTTTCTAGGTCAATCCTTCCCTCACTTTGTGTTAACTCTCCATTGCCAACTTTTAGCAGCATCTCTGGAAATAGCCTGTTCTCACGTGAAGATGACGAAACCCTCATATTAGTTTTAAGCTTTAATTTATTGACATGTGGCCAAAGGTTGGATCTTTTTAGGCAAGCATTTATTTCGTCAGCACGTGTTCCTCGAGTCACAACTGGTAGGATTTGACGGAAATCTCCTGAGAACAGAATTGTACATCCACCCATAGGTGAATTTTTGTTGCGCAAATCGCGCATTGTCCTATCCAGTGCTTCCACAGACGTCTTGTTTGACATGGTAGCTTCGTCCCAGACTATTAATGAGCAGTCACGCATCAATTTTCCTGTATTGCTCTGTTTAGAAACACTACAGACGATGTTATTATCATCGGTGGCGATTTTCAGCGGGAGCTTGAATGTGGAGTGTGCGGTTCGGCCTCCTTCCAAAAGCCTAGCGGCAATGCCGGATGATGCAACAGCTAACGCAATTTTTCCGATAGATCTCACTTTTTTTAAAAGCAGATTGATTAAAAATGTTTTTCCTGTACCTCCTGGGGCATCAAGGAAAAACAATTTCCCTTCATTGTTATCAATTGTTGATAGTAATGCAGTGAATACTTTTTTCTGATCGATGTTTAATCGTGGCTCATCTTGAGCTATATTTTGTAAAAGTCTCGTTTGATCGTATGATGTTTCTCTTGTGTATTCGGCACTGTTAGTTAAATCTGAGTTAGTAGTATTAGCTGGCATCGGCAGCCCAAAATCCTTGATCGATTTACCCGAAAGTAATTGCACTACTTTGTTCAATTCCAATAATGCTTCGTCAAATATGTTTTGATCATATTGTACATCATCTGAGTTTATCTCTCGCCGTCGCCGAATCAGAATATCACTGGCCATATTTTCTTGAAATTTATTCCATAGATTAACAGAATCAGTTACTTGACAAAACACTACTATGACGGCAAATAAATATCTTAATGATGTAGCTGAACTACAAACAGCTGCTTCTGATAATGTGTTTTCCCAGTGAGAATCGTCTTCCAAGAGCCCCATAGCTTTGCATGCTGCTTGATAAGTATTGTAAACAACACCTTGTACAGTTCTTAGGTGTGCAAAGGATGTCGGGCCTTTTACAATATGCAATAACATTCTCAGATAAAAGCATTTGCTGTTGTTGGGATGAACCACGTAGACTCTGCCAAGAGCATCCGTTTTTTTTACTCCGAGGAAACCATCAACCGCAGTACCTTGTTTTCGCCGTTGAAAAGTTTTAGAACTCTGGTTCCATGTATAGTAACCTGGAACTCTGTCATACGTCAGTGTTTTCGCGAAATCATCTTGAGCACATAACTTGAAGAATGCTGTCAATGTTGTATCCCGCGGGTTATTAACAACTTCTTGTAGGTATATTGTTCTCTGTGAAATATACTCTTTGTCCATTTTCTAAATGAACTGCAAGGTGGACAATTGTGGGAGCCCGGTCGTGCACTTCGAATGATAAAATCCTCCATACAGCTTCAGAGCTGCAGATGTAACGTCCAGACTGATATTTTTCCACTTCATTTGGTGATTGTATGCTGAAAGTGGCTTGATCACTGCCTTTATTAATGTACTTAGTAACATATTGAATTGACTTTATTGAATTGCACAACTCTACGTTGATGTGGAATTCAATAAATTTTCAAAAGGAGCGGATTATAGGAAACGATCCATCGGTTATCAATATCATGGTTTCGGACGGTAGCATTTTGCCCACCCTGTTCTGGCGATCGTCGACGATATTTGGGATATCCGCCATCGCTAGTACTTGTTTGAGTTTGGAACGACTTAGAATCTCGCATACATGGAGAATTCGGGTTTAAAGTCCCGCAAGGGCCGTGTACCATATGTTTCTTTACGATTTCGTACAGGATAGGATCTTCATCTTTATCCGGTAATTCAGCTGAAATAACCCTGTCAATTTGGTTTGGTCTAATTTTGTTCACTAACCACACCAACAGGTGTACATGTGGCAAGCCACGTTTCTGCCATTCTATTGTGTACATATGACAGCGCGGCGGACCGAATATATGAGACTTGTTAATGAGGTGCAGGAGTTTCTGTACTTTTAAATGGAAGACTCTGTTAACTATATCGTATCTGTCTTGTGGAGTTAAATTGGTGTTAATATTTTCTTTGATTTCCGGCCAATTTGGGTTACATGTTGCAGTTATAAATAAATCAGGTTTGCCGTAATTTCTTACGTAAGTCATGGCGTCTTGCGATTTTTCGTGTAAATATCGAGGTCCACCTGTGAATGATGAAGGTAGTATAACCAACTGCCCAATGCCGTTGCGGTGTTCATTCGCCTGTAAAGCATCCTGAAGATGAACGTAATTTTCAGATCTCAATTTAGTTTGATTATTACGGATGTAGGCCAATCTCTCAGATTCAATTTTCGCATATTGATCTACCAAGTATTGGTTTGTTAACATTCCATATCTAAGCAAAGTATTGAAATTGTTACGTCTTGTCATTATACGGTAGCAATAGTAGTTCATACATGACACTGTTTTACGCAGAGGTGTACCACCGATTGGGTCAACTTGAGAAATATTAATGGCATAACCATTTTCTCCACGACATAGCATCAAAGGATATTGTAAGCTGTCATAAGATCTGTGTAACTCTGAAATTTTTTGCAAATTATCATCACGACTATGCAATACAATATCTCTTTTGTCAAATTGCTGTCCAGCTATCACCACTGCTACTTCACTCGTGGAAGGCGCATTATATCGTCCTCTGTGTTCTCCAACAGGAACTTTATTTGCATGGATTACGACATTAAAGTCAGGAGTATCTGCTGGAACACTCTCAATCGCAGTTTTGAAAGACTGTATGTAGCAATTATGAGAATGTAACATATCTTGGAGAGATCTAATCAAATCTCTATCAATTGGCTGTGCAACACTTGTACACCGCGTAGATGCTTGTGTATCTGGATCTGCAATAAAATATATTTGCAGAAATTTGTGATCATCGGGTCGAAGTGGTAGCAAGCTCCCAGCTAAGTGGTACACTTGCCCTTGAATTTTAAATGTAGGCATGAACCCACGCTCAACGACTTGCTTACTCTTAAAAGAGGTCATTTGAAATGCGTTATTATAACGGCGTATATTGCGCATGAATTGCTTGGATTTCTGATGATCACCCGTAAGAAGAGAGTGAAGTGGTTCAGGTGGAGGGAGAACTTCTTCTAATTTGACTTTTCCTTGTAAGCAACACATTATGCCTTTCGATTCGTCCTTGAATTTCAATGCCAAGCAATGTTCACACACTACTGACATAGTACCTATTGATACTATACGATCGTCCTTGTAAGAAATCGAAGGATCGTAATTCATGGCAGAATTTTCTTTATTCACCCATGAATTAGTAACTCGTGCTGATGATTCTCTGGCTCTCTGTATTCGATGTCTTTCCCTATCTCGGCTGCGGTGAACCTCATGCTCTACTGAAGATTCTCTCTCTCTCTCAGCTCTATATCTATCCCGAAGCTGACTGAGGCGAGCCTCATGCTCTACTGACGATTCTCTGTCCCTCTGAACCGTATGCCTATCTCGATCCCGGCTGCGGCGAATCTCACGCTCTACTGAAGATTCTCTCTCTCTCTCAGCTCTATATCTATCCCGAGCCTGACTGAGGCGAGCCTCACGTTCCGTTGACGATTCTTCATCTCTTGCTGAACGTACTCTTCTGGCATTCACTGTACTACGACCTATGTTCGAACGACGACGTCTTCCAGACATGACTTATAATTTCTGTACAAAATTTACTCAGTTCTATATGTATGATTACCTATGCACAAATTGCCATATTATTAGTATGTGCCGCAGTAAAAAATATCTAAATTCTTACCATTTAGAAACAAAAGATAATCAGCAATCATAAAAAACAAAAGATACCTATTCTATTCAGTTCTTTTTTTTTCACTGAAATACCTCAACTTAAACAACGATTTTATTTATAAAAAATAATTTGCTATTCGTGCGACTAAAAACAAAAGATAATCAACAATCATCAACAACAAAAGATACCTATTCTATTAAGTACTTTTTCTGAACTTACATATCTCACCTTAAATCACGATTTTTGAAAATAATTTCCCTAATATTAAATTGATCTAACTGTAAATTTTAATCAAGATCTTAATAGAAAATTGCATTCCATAAATTATGGTTTTATTTAATCTAATCTTATCTCACCTTATGTAGGTACTTATAATTGCTATAAGTGCGATTTAAAAATTAACCTTAGAATAGAATATAATTTATATTTTAAAACTACTATCATACAATTATTTATCGTAACTTACTTATAATTACTGATACGTTGTCGCGCTGAAAAGCACGTTTTTATTACCTAAGTATTGCTATTTTCCTCGCTGGAGAGCTCCGATATAATAAACGCGTCCGATCGCTGCTAAATTCAAAGTGCTATAGGGAAAACCACGGCCTCAGACGCGCTATTTATAGGCACGCTCTTGCCGCACCGGGCGGCCGGCCGGTACCGCTGCAAACGCTACGTCCCGCAATTTTTAATTCTGTAATATCTTCGAAAATATTCACTTAAATCATACGGTGTAAAGGGCCATATAGATCTATATTAAATGAACAATGTATTCAAGGTATTTAATTGGTTAAGGATTAATGCTCTATTGGTTAAAATCGCTTCGAAAATTAGCCATTATTTGTCGTAAAAAGTAAATGACAAAAAAAAGTTATTGTGGGTTATCCATAAGAGATAGACATATACCATCACGGACTTTTCTGTAGACCTTTTCAATGTGTACAATACTTAGTACATTATTTTGATAAAACTCGTAGGGTTCAGCCTGCGTTTGCAATGTAAGCGGAAAAAATGTAATTATTTACGACATCACATTAGAAACCTCAAAAATAGCAGTACTTCTCCACTATTTAATGGATATTATTATACATATAAACCTTCCTCTTGAATCACTCTATCTATTAAAAAAACCGCATCAAAATCCGTTGCGTAGTTTCAAAGATTTAAGCATACAAAGGGACATAGGGACAGAGAAAGCGACTTTGTTTTATACTATGTAGTGATATATATATATATATATATATATATATATATATATATATATATATATATATATATATATATATATATATATATATATATATATATATATATATATATATATATATATATATATATATATATATATATATATATATATATATATATATATATATATATATATATATATATATATACTTTTTAGAATTGATCAATAAGATGATTATAAAGTAAATAATTATAAAAGCCACTTACATCGTGACGAAGGATTCCCTTGATCGGATTCGGGAATGCTTTAGGTGTTAACGAGAATGATGAATGCCTCTCACTTGCGGAAAGAGGAGTAGGTTTAAGTTGGGCCCATTTTTCAACTAGTAAACGCTCACCCTTCATCCAATTATCTCAAAAATTAAGCTACAATCCTTCTTTATACGTAAACTCACTCAATTTCCTATATATATATATATATATATATATATATATATATATATATATATATATATATATATATATATATATATATATATATATATATATATATATATATATATATATATATATATATATATATATATATATATATATATATATATTATATATAATATATATATATATGTATATATATATATATATATATATATATATATATATATATATATATATATATATATATATATATATATATATATATATATATATATATATATATATATATATATATATATATATATATATATATATATATATATATATATATATATATATATATATATATATATATATATATATATATATATATATATATATATATATATATATATATATATATATATATATATATATATATATATATATATATATATTCACATCTATATATATATATATATATTATGAATATAATATATATTCTGTATATTATATTCTTCGATATCACCGCCTACTACAACAACTACCAATAAGTCACCGATCATCTCTACAATAGCTCCAGAAAAATCTCAAACATCACCACAAGCCATAACTACCAATTTCATAAATGACAGTGTGAAAAACGAACTAAATCCGAAAAAAATAGCTCTGCAATATTGAGTACAAATTTAACAATGACAGCCTTTGCTGTGTTAGCGATTAATTGATTTATTGTATTTTATCTGCATCCAAACTTTTCTCTGGTCGTAATGGTCTCCGTTCCATCGGGTTCAGAAGAGGGAGGAAGAGAGAGTGCACCCGTGGTCGCGCGCCCACCTGTGCACTATAATATAGCCTGCGCACTTGACTGCTTCCGAACAGTGGACTCTGAGAAGACTAAAGAAGTCACTAGAATCTACAATGCAGTCGCTGTGGCCGAACACGGCTAGAAGGATATAATATATATTTTAACCATTGCTAGTTCGATTATATTTCGAAGTTCCAACTCAAGCTTCGATGATTAAAGATTCATTATGCAGCCGCCGTAATCAAGAATGGGTAAATTAAAGGTGATGCTGATTAGGAGAATCCTAACATCCGCATGAAGGTGGTCTCTGAGAAACAATTGTAATAAATAAATACGTTTGTATCTAACAGATTCGAACGGCATGATAAGCGCGGTGCCGATAGCGCTGTTGTCGGCGCTGGCAGTGGGCGCTCTGCTCGGCGGCGCGGCTCTGTTGGGCGGCGCGTTAGCGTTGCGACGGCGGCGCGGCCGCGGCGGCGCGCCATCCGCGGCGGCCGCGGCCAAGCCGCCGCCGCAGCGTGACCTCCTCGAGATCAACACGGGCGGGCGGCGGTACGTGGTCGCCTACATGCTCAAAGGGAGCGCCGCGCAGCCCGACGGTGCGGTTGCCACCGCTACCATCTCCAACGGCTCCGCCTCAGACAACAACAAGAAACCGGACATTCTCAAACCAGGTAAGTTAATCTTTCGAATGCCGGCACCCTTGGGCCCGCTACACAATTAAGTGCCGGCTCAATTTTAAACCGCGCAGCGTGCAGCCCTTAAATCGGTTTTAGTTATTTTTTCCGTAAATATTCTAACTAATATTCATATATAGTTTCAGTTATGTATAAGTTTACCTAATAATAATAATAATAATACTAATAATAAAAGCCATTATTCAGTGACCTTATTGCACAGTTCTGTTTATGTGATAAAACAATATATTTTATTAATATTTAATATAATTTTCAATTAAGTTACCTATTATATTCTTAAGCAGCCAGTTTTTTGATCAGGTTGTCCTTCGACATAGGCCTTCCCCATTTTCTAACATTTATCTCTGTCCCGAGCTTACATCTCCATCCTATCGTTAAGTCATCTTCCCATCTTTTAATTTGACGTCCTTTTTGTTTCTTTTCATTTTTAGGATACCATTCCATAACGTCCGCCATCGATTTTTCTCTGTTGGTTCTCTACTTTTGTTCAAAACATCGCTCACCTTTATTATTTTCCTCATTTTTGAGGTGTTCCTGCACCTGTCTTGTAGCCTTATATTCTGCATGCTTCGCTCCATGTTTCGTTGGCATACTATAAGTTTGTGGTTGTTATTGTAAGTAGCAGGACAAATTTGACACCCATAAGTAAGACATGGGAGAATGCATGTATTATAAAGTTTTATTTTTCATTTTTAACTATCTCTTTTAGTGACCAGTACCATTTCCAAGTGTTGGTTATTCTTCTATCGATTTCTTTTGAGTATTGGTTTACCTCATAATACACTTTTAAATGATGTAAGTTTTACGTTTATATTAAAAGTCATTCGCCCAGAATAGTTTTTTATTATTTTTGACACCTGTTATTCTTTCTGAAATGTTGATAATGAATATATAATTTGATATTTCGAAGAAATGGTGACCCACATCCTGACTTAGGTCATATTTGACATATCTGTCACCTGATACTTGGCAAGAAATATATTTCGATTGACTGTTTAAAATAAATTGATAATATTATATTAATTAATTAGATTTACAATTTTATATGTGCGTAGTAAGGAACCTCGTCAATTTAGTTCTTTATTTATTTATAGATTTATTTATATTACTTTTCTGTTCATCCATAGGTGGAGATGAGACTCAAACGGACACATCGGAAGACGCGCCGTTCTACGCGGAATCGGCGGCGGTGGCGGCGGCTCTGGAGACGGCGAAGCCGTCGTCGCTACCGCCGTCGCTGCCACCGCGCGGTGCGGCCACAGCGGCACGTGCGGACACCGAGTGGCCGCGTCACGCGAGGCCGGACGCCCTCTTCTGTGCGTTCGACGCAGCGCCGGCCGCGCTCGCCGAACCGACCAACGACATTGCTAAGACCCAGCGACACCTCATCGCGCAGGGATTTGTAAGTACTCTCAGTGTTGTTGACATTTCATTTAAAAACCTTTTCGACGCTTCTGGTCGTCAGACCGTTGTTAAAGTCTCCTTTTCTTTCGGCGGCCAGAACTGTTGGTTGCTATCTGTCTCCTCGTCAGTGGCCCTCCTATCTGGTGTCCTAAGCCGGTTGATGGAGTGGGATGCCTTGCAGTTTTTCAGGTATTCAGGGTGCATTAGGTGACGTGCTGGGAGTACTTAAGTGTGTGTAATATCAACCCATATCAGGGGCATTGAGGGAAGTTAATTTCTACGGGCAAACTCGCCACCCCGGAAGTTATAAGGACACTTGCCATTCTGTGTCCTATGGTGAACGCAAAGACTTTGATGGAAAACACGACTTTGAGAAAATTGGAGAAACGCCTTTCGGGATTTTAGCGAGCTACGCACATTTGATTTCATTTCACAAGGACGTTTTAAAATAGCCCATACTAAATAGTAGAAACATACGTACAAGTGCTAAAAAGATCATTATTTTAACGATACTGTAGTTATATTTACACAATGATACAATAGCATAAAAGTAACTCAGAAAGTGCTAATTTCCACAATATTACCTCACGGTTTGATCTTAAAGCTACCACGATTTAGTTTTCCTTCTACTTTCTATCCAGCTAATAAAATTTTGGCCTTCTTTCAGAAGGTCAAACGAATGTTCGACGAAATAATGTAGAATAACATTTTGATTTGAGTCGTTGCAACAATAGAATAGAATAGAATAGAATAATTTTATTGAACAATAAAAACATAACTTAACGAATATTACACAGGTATTATAAAAAATACAATGTATGCACAAATGGCGGACTTATCGCTATAGCGATATCTTATAGTCAACCATTTAACAGTCAACAATAATTGTTCATGTAAATACTGACCATTTTGCAACAGTAGTAACTTCTAAACGAAATGATAAAAACTAAAAAAAAAATGTTTTACTCCAAGACTTTACAGGCCAGTAGCCACTGACTAATTTCATCTCAACAATAATTTCATAAATAAAAGCGATGAGCGCTCTCTCTTGGCCGGCGGCAGAACCCGGTTGGTCTCCATTGCGACGAATCGGGCGGCGTGGTTCGCTTCTCGTCTAAGGGCTGGTTTGGGCCAAAAGCCAACATATGGCATTAATATTTTATTAAAATATATTGCGGAATTTAAATAATATTAGTGGCAGCGTGATTTCGGCCTAACAAGATATCTGTGTATCCAATTTCAGGTCTATAAGTCCAATATTTCGAGATTGATATATGACTAGGGCGCCTCCTGGTGGTTGATATCCACCACAATCCTTTTATCTCTTGCCATGACCAAATAATACCTGCACTTCAAATTTCAACTCAATCGGATTAAGTAGTATTTACTTTCCTTGTATACCAACCGACCAGAGGGGAAAGTGCTATGAACGAGTATTTTTTTTTCAAGGTGAAGAAGGTAATATCCTTTTTGAGTTCCTCTGAGATGATTAAGAGCATTTCCAGATTAAAGTCCATCTGTGTGTATGAATTCATCTTCGATAGCTCCCAAACGCTTAATCCGATTGAGCTGAAATTTGTCTTCAAGGTTTCATTTGGTCATGGCAAGAGTTGAATGGGTAGTGGTTGTAGTCCACCAGGGGGCGAACCAGACATATTTCAATCTCGAAATATTAAACTTAAGGATTTGAATTGTTTTACACAAATGTCTTGTTGGGCTAAAATCATATCAAATATTCGCCGGTTAATATGTTTTTGTAACCTATTGAATCGATCGTATTTAACGTGTTGAGTGCCCGCTACCCGCGCTCTGCGCCGACCATTTATTTCAAGCATATTAAACTCTTTACCGAAAGGACATCATGCTCAAAATCCTTTTATATGTCCTTGGCTACTTGTTGGGAAAGTTTTGGAATCTCGCATCCGATTTTTTTTAATTATATAATGGACGTAGACAGAAACCAGTGATTTTAATTGCTTTTATCTTTTTTCCAAAGAGATCGCCTCAGGAGACGTGTGTGAGCACATCAGCATCAAGCGTCATCTATCCCAGCACAATGACGCTGCAAAGACCGCGTGCCAGGCCAGTGCCGAGACGGAGAGAGCATATTCTAGCCGAATCTATTCCAGGACCTGAAAGCTGCGTCTAAATAATTAACAGTGTATTCCTTTATCTCATAATATTACACTATTACTATATGAAGGGTAACTGTAAAAGTCACGACTGAAAAATCACGCAGGAAAAATGTTCTAAATGCTTCTTCTCCATGTAATATTGCAATAGCGAATAAATGGAAGATTTATCAGAACCACTATCTCTAGTATTTCCGGGAATTACTAATTCTATTAGAGCGATATTTCGATGGGAAAACTATAAGTTTTAATCTGACTACGATACATAATTGCAAATCTACATAAACCGCATAAAGCAACTTTGTGTATCTAAAAAAACCAATTGAATGGTCTTGCTTCGCTATTAACGTGCTATTTTTGTCCTGTTATCCACCCGCTGAATAACAAAAGATACATATTTTTACCCATTCTGTGAGATATAGTCGTTCCGGGTTTTAGCATTATCTGTAGTAAGTTGTTTAGCACTACTCAGCCACTTTATGGAAACAGTTGCTAAAACTGAACTGTGCGCTATTAACAAATATTTATTTTGTTTCACGCATAATAGAAACATAACTAAACGAGCTCAGTCGTGGATATTTGTCATTTACAATGTTTCTCCTGGCAACCACCAAAAGTCCTGTCTTAAAAACCACGCATATAAATATTTCGTTATCACCATCATCATACATCAGAGCCTTTACTGCTCACTTGAAGATATTATAATTTATGATATCATATCTTGAAATAGCTGAATTATCTACCGCAACTGTATACATATCTTAAAACTGTTTACAAATCTTTTTGGAAGACTTTATATTTTAGAGATCACAACTGAGTGTTTTAAATCCAAAAATATCGGGCCAGCAGATTAAAAAAAATACGAATTAATTGACTAAGTTTTATTATAGGTACATTTTCTTAGATAATACATAGACTACCGCATGGGTCTTGATTTAGTACCGAGTCTTCCCTGTCCTTTGAATTTCTTGTTTTAGTATGCTTTTTCTTCTACATTATTAAGTTTTAAGGTGGGGGCTTTTCAGGAAATGTATATATTTATAAAGGCACATCTCCTATTGGTTTAAGTGTTAGTCTTGAGGACTAAAAGTACGTTTCGTAAGCCGACGCATGCGCCAGGCCCATGCGTCAGACGCATGCGTCAAATGCAATGCGTTTATTGCACATGTCTGACGCAGTGCTTCTGACACGTGCTTGTTGTTTCTGAAAGTGCGTCAATTACGTGCGGTCGGTGTCGTACCGTAGACGCTAGAATTATACATCGAGATTAATATCTAGAGGCTCAAAATATACCTTACTATAAATTAGACTTATCTAAGCCATCACCGGGTAAAAATTGTATAGCTGTCGCTAGATCTGGAAACGTATATAACTAATAATAGATTTTCTGTGAGAAATTAATTTATGGAATATTTTAACAGCCATACCGGGACATTTATGTATGAAAGTATTCATGGTATACGAACTCTTTAATATATACATTTTTCACCACCAATTCTACCAACTTTTCGTCCTCCATAGCGGTTAAAAATGCTTCTTCCAACTGTGATATAGAATATCCACAATGTACTGTCCCCTTCGTCCGCAGTGCGGCTGCGTCTAGAACTGATTTGGAAGCGGTACGGCCGCGCGTCTCAGTTCGTCTGCGACTGGTTCACAACAGCAGACGCATGAGAGGAAACTAACTTACTACTATAGGAGTGTACTAAGTCAGACGCCTTGCGTCCAACACAAACGCCTAACGCGTCATAGGAAGTGTACGTTAAGTCGATGCGAAGACGTCATCAAGTGACTTAAGCCTAATGCGATATTTCCAGAATTTCTGCTGTTTTAAATGGGTTATTCCCCAATTCTGGGTTCATTTGAACCTTTAATGAAAATGTTCAATTAATATACTTTTTTGAATCTGAACCATACTTTATTACCAAAGAAGCTGGTTGGACTTTACATACGAATTTGTCAGTTGTGATCTCTTATATATGAATGTCTCTAAACAATATATTGAACTAGAGACTGTAAACTTGATCTTACAATCTATGAAATCGACTCCTGTTGAGTAACAAATCATCACGATTTGTATAATCGTAGTTACCTAGATTTTTCAATTTCACCATTGTTTAACGAAGAATTTTAATTATATACGAAAACAGGGAAAATTCACAACCGAAAATTTTAATCTACGTTTTTAATGTGAAGAACAATATAAAGATTTTTGCCAAATGCAAACAATAAGTAATTAGTATCAACAAACTGTTTGGGATTATTACTATTGTCATCTGAAATAGGAGTTATTCATCAGGTTTCGTGGCCGCAATAAAAAATCGAAACAAACGCTAGAAAAATAATTTAATTATTTCAACCACGGAAAAGTGAGGATTTTTCTTCTTCAGGTATACTATGTCAAGACGTAGGCGACAGTAGCTGAGTCTCCTTCTCTAAAACTTACTGGAACCCCATGGCGCAATGAAAGCCGTAATTAGTCGATTTTAATTCGGTAGCTGGTTGACCGTGAATTCTCGTGCCTAGTCTAGAATCGAAAATCTCTTTCTTTAGTGTATTCCGCTTGAACGTGAATTCTCGTACCTAGTCTAGAATCGAGAATCTCTCTCTTTAGGGTTACCCCTTATTCCATATGACCTTTTTTGTGGAAATAAATTTACTGAAGATTGCTTATAAAAGCTGTTTTGCCACGACCCGTTGGCCTTACGAGATTATTAGCAACTTGGAATTTAGCGCCAACCAACTAGTAGTAATACACCATAGCATAGCATTACCATACCAAAACGACATTTGCAAACCACCATTTGCAACAAATATACAAAAAGCGACCACCGTAATTTATAATAATCTACGATCTGTGACAACGAAACCATATTTTAGTGAGGAAAGCAATCGGATTGGATTAGGAAATAAGCAGAGGGAAGTTATTAGTATCTCACGCATTACTCTACAGGATAGTTACAATTCGAGGCATTGGATACATATCTGAATCAGATTAAAACTACAAGACGTAAGCAAAGAGTATTTTTGAAGTCAGAGCAAAAGCGAGACTTTAACTAAGATATGATTATTTACTACAGTCAGCGCTATAACACCCAGTAAAGATTTTACTACACTTTGATTAATTTAGTCGCTGACTCAGTATGTGAGGTAAAATTTGCAATTCGCCTTGCGCTTTAAGTACAGCCTTGCGTCACTTTAATTCAACTTTTGCTCAACGATATTGAGTCAACCTCTGCGAAAAGGGGCAGAAGCTGACCTAAAGTTTCTACTTCTGCGCGGTAAACTACGTAATGGGATTTTTAACTCACTTTTGTTATCTTTTCGAGCGTTTCATTTGTGGCTACTTAAATTCACTCTCAAGCGGATGTATTTGTACTTAAGAATTTTCTAAGGAACTGAGTCTTATCTAAAATGCGATTACCATTGGTTTCAGTAAATATTGCGATGCTACCAGAACATTTTTTCCCTCCATTTCGTGTCCTCACTTTTTCTTTGAACGACTATAAAATATTAGAACTAAATGAACTCGATAGCTTTTTATGACTTTTTAATATTTGATTTTTACATTTACATAATATAAACATGGGAAATTGGAAAATGAAGACTTGAATTTTACTGAAATACGACGACATATTATTATTTAATAACATTAGCCAATAATATAAAATTATTGTGAGACAAAATATAAGGTATTAATTACTGAATGAGTAATATTGAGATATATTATTACATAATTTAAAATCAAATCGAGCTATATATATATACTGCCCTAATGTAAATTTATGTCATTTTAAAGTTGTAATATCAGTCACTACTTTCATTGTACATAACGAATACTAACATTCATTGCGATGTTTCAGAAATTATTATCAAATTAGATATAAATGAAATATTTGTAGTTAATACTTTATTTATCAACGATGCCTGCAGATTTACTTATGTACATATTCGATGATACGCGATACAAATTAATTTATAAATATTCCAAACATCTTACTTTTTCAAACTGCAATAGACGTACAGGTCCATTTCAATATATTTTTGAAATGCGGCATATTATAAACAAATTTTCCATATTACATTATATAGAAATTTACATATAATTATTAGAGTTAATCGCTGGTAATTATTGTAATTACGAGATTCAAACGTTTAAATAGAAAACTCAATAGATAATTTATCAAGCTAAGACGACTTAATACGATGTTAATACTGTTAAGTATTTTACTGATTTTAGTCAAAATTATTGTGCTAAAAATAAATGTTAATAATATATTGTTAAGTCTTAAGAATCTAAGAATAATAATAACTAAGATAGGACTTTAAAAAGGTCAAACACACTTGTTATAGTTCATTGTACAGTGATATTTAACGATTGATATTTAAACGATTAGCCATTTGAATTTATAATAATTAATTGATGTATAAATGTATACTTAATGTTAATTGCAGCGGAAGTGGAGGTATACTCTAAAAGAGACATCTCGAATATATGTAATAAAATTCTGACATATTGAAATAAACTTCAATGTGAACTGACTCCTTTCTTTCATTTAATTCGTAATTTTACATTTAAGAGAAAATGCTGTTTCAAAAATGTAGTAAGGTAAGGTACTACAGGGACTATTATTTGTGTTTTAATAAAAATGTTATTAAAAAAATCTCAGAATAAATTACCATCATTTACCATAATTCACATGGTTTTTTTTTCTTGAAAATTTAATCGTTATGTAGTCACGTTTGTTAGGATATTAGTGAATCAAAGAAATATGAAAAAAATCCAGTCAAGTATGAGTTTGATCACGTTCTCGTTCCGATGTTTTCGTTCTTTATTAAGGGTTCCTGCTGTGAAGTATTTTTTATATACAAATCAACTAGAAATGGAGCTTTAGTAGTCCTTTGTTATTGATGTTATTTAATGAATATATAAGTGTATACCTAACGTTTAAATACTTTTCTTAGAGAGCATACGGCCTAAATATTTAAAATGCAATAAGAAAAATTACTGCAGAAAATGTCGTAAAGAATAATTTAAAAACATTAAAAACCATGACTGTCGTTACAAAAACTGAATTATTGTATTAATAAATAGGTATACTCGTAAGAAACAATTTGCTCGCTCTAAAAAGCACGATTTTTAAAGAAAAAAATTTTTTTAGTTAAGAGGCCGTGTACGAAATTGATGTGGGCCGTGATACCTCTATAATCAATGGTATAATATAACTATAGGTAGGTAGGATTTTCGGAGCCAAAGAGATGCGTCCACCCTTTGGAAGCGCTCGGCGGGGACTAGCTGACTTGAGGCGTGAATCGTATCATAGGCGAGTATCATAACGCGAGAATTAGATTGTTTTAAAAGACATTATTGCCAATTTTAATTAATGTTTTCCATTTTTTTTTTGAGGAAATGGATTGATATTGAACTAAAGTTTATTTCTGTTGTTTTTATTTTATGAACGAGAGTTCTAAAAGGCCAAAATCAAAAGCATTTCTTCGCCCATTTTATAAAAAAATTGACAAAGTTAAATATTTTTTTTATCAACAATTTTATATGAAAGTAGTAAAAAGTGATTCACTTATTATATAGAGGACTTCACAACAATACATTGTAATTTTTTAAACCGTTTAGATGTCAAAACAATTCGTAAATATGTTATATTCTAAACCTCTTACAGCAAAAATTCACAAACAGTCGCCGGTTTAAGGTCAATTAATCAAAATTCTATAATAATTTTCAAAAAAGTAGCTCACTCATTAGACAATAATATAAATGCTCTTTTATGTTGTGCAATAAAACTTATAGAAATACAGTATTTTAACCTTAAATTCACGTCTGCCAAATTACGTAAATTCACGAAATGCGCAAAATTTCGTGTACGGCCTCTTAAAACAAATTTAAATTTACGGAATCTCCGTTACGGCCGTGACGCGCGTAAAACGGTAAGTTTAACAAGGTAAGTTCTTTTTATATTCAACTTTATAGATGAGTAGATCTCGTTAAGATCGGTTTTATATATTTAGTAAAAGAAAATTTCATTGACTAAATACAAATAGCATCTTTAAATTTGCAGATTTTCTTTAACTTCCAAAATTTACGACAGAAACAGAAGTCATACTATTTTCGTTGCATTTTTTTTCAAACAAAATTTTTCTTCGGACTCTCGGCGGAAAGTGCGGGTATACATATTCTATAACTCCAAATTTCACGACGATAGCTTTAAAATTAGCTTTAAAATAATCGACATATGTTATACAATATACATCCAGGAAAACATACAGACAGACAACGGAGTCTCACCGACAGGTTTACGTTTGTATGCTTTGGTACATTGAGGGGTGTCAATTACAACGGGCAAACCCATCTTACCCCAGGGAGTTATAACGACATCGTGCAATTCTGTCTCCCATAGAGTCAGCGTAAAAGACTTAGTGGACAGCACAATCCACAGTCAAACAATGTTAACAGCCTAAAGTATGAGTCCAAAGTTTTGCCGCGAGACACTGGGAATTGCACCCAGCGGGCCAACCTCGCGTTCTTACTACCAGATTTGGACCGATTTTTTCATTATGCAGTCTAGTCATAGATTCTAGGTCGCTTGCGTGGCCTCTACCTGATGCTAGCTATAATTATGTTCGAATTTAACGTGGACCGAGGCACCCTTACTTCGTCGAGGTCGCAACGGATCGTTCCTAAGTATACGAGTAGATGACGTCAGGTTGACAACTATCCTCGCTGTCTAGGAAACGGACGTTTTCAGACTCGGTGCTTTGATACACGACCCTAATTAATACACTTATTAGGTAAGAATATTATCCGACAAGGTGATTTGTATGCTATGCTATGGTCACTTGTACGCTAACCCAGCGGCCATGACAGATGATCAATCTATTTGGTCAGAGTGGTGATCGCAAAGTATTGGCGAAATATAATTGTTTATTAATGATAACGGGTGTAAAAACATATTTACTAAAGTATTTTGTATTTTTATTTATTTATTTTATTTTATAGCAAACTTACAGATAGTAAATATATAATACTATTATTTTAAGCACATATAATACAAAACAAACAAATTTACTATCCTTTGAACAGTTGGCAATGCTTGCATTACAAATTACAATAAATAACATGAACACGTTGATAATAGAAAAAAATATAATAAAGCTAATAATAATATAAGGGTAAAAAAAGTAATAATTAAATAAGTTTTTAAGGTTATTTGGATTGTAGTAATTGGATAATAATATTTATTATACATAATATGATATAATACAATAGTCTGTTATAATATAGTAATCATATAATACAGTACATTAGGATGGCAGTTACTGAAATCTTAAGAAGTAGGCTAGGTATGATCGAGTCTTTTATTAAATTAATGCCATCATAAAATATATCTAATCCTTTACACGATTTATCATATTATATTATTTACACGATTTAATCATTATTTTATGCTATTACAATTAAATTAAAAGGTAACTAGCAAATCACGTGCAGTTTGAAATGATAAGTTTGGATCAGCAGACAATGGACATAAAGTTGCATGACATACACGCCATATACATATGAACGAAATATATAAAAGTAATTATTAAAGTAGGAAAAGTATTTCATATGAAATGATAAAAATCATACAAAGAGTGTTGTATTAATATATGCCCTTTAGATTGATTATTTGGAAATATTGCAGTATAGAAACCTTTCTCAGAAGACGAAAAAATAAAGAAATATTACTAGATTCGATCATTGTAATGCAAATGTGAAAGAAAAAGCTTCGGACGCGTAAAATTTGAAGACCAAATTAACATACAAAAAGTTTTTTTAAACTCAGTTATAAGGGTAGTTTTTTAAAAAAAACTAATCTAACCTACCGCCAAATAGGTGTTTACGTATTATTTCAAATTAAAAAAAAACTTAACTTACCGAAATGTATGGGTTTGGCGCTTTTTTGAATGCCTATAACTCGTTTATTTATTGAGACCGAATAAATATTATTGATTGCAGATTCAGAATCAACGAAGCGAATATAGTCTGGTGACGTTAAAAAATCAGCAATCTAGAAGAGGTTCCTATACTGTAATAAAATACTGATTTTTTAATTGGTCAAAAAATACCTAATAGACTTCTCATTTCATGGAATAAAATCTGTAGATAATTCTAAAAATACGCCTTCAAGGTGGATGTGCAGAGCATATCGTGGGAATTTTCGTAATGGATGTACTCTTTTACTAACTATTTTGGTTGGTTATAAACCCATTGGTGTATTTTTCGGGCGGTTTATTGCCGCTGCTGAAGGTGAATCGAAGAGTGGACTGTCATAGAAATAATGGCTCACCTTCGCTTTTGGTTTTTCGTGTTGCTGAATGGATCACCTGGCTGTAGGTATGTCAGTTTTCCTTGTTTCAAAACTTGCCGCTGCCGTTTTTCTTCACCCCTGTGTAGGTACTCTCCACAATGAAAGATGCAGTTGTTACTTGTGAACTTTTATTGTTCCGCTATTTAACTGAATTTAAGTTACATTGATTTTCTTTTACTGAAATCAGTGGCGAATCGAAGTTTCAAACACTTTTATTTCGAGCTCGCAGATATGTAACGTAATTTTACGACACGACAGGCGGCGGCTTTTTTCGCGCCTTTGGGCAGCGACGAGATAACTCCCTCGCGCCCGTTCAAAATTTTAACTAACCGATCTTGCAAAATATATCCCTACAATAATTTTAAGAACCGCCCCTATGGCATTCTCATTGGTCGGCGTGTGCGCCGTAGAATCGACTCGGGCCACGCCGCGCAGGGCGTTCTCTTAGCCTATTCAGCATATCTATACCTAGCCGATTGTCATATAAAATTATACTAATTATTACATATACGTATACCTACACTAACATTAATTACAAACACCTTTGGCCGCTTGAAACGTCGGCTTATTGGTCGAGTAAAGAAACATATTAATACATACATAGACGATACTTAATAATTAAATTTCAATTCCGTTACAGTTGGTATAAAAAAGGTAAACCAAGTATCGGTAAGCATCCTCATTTACAGTATGACACAAATTCATGACTTTGTTTTTGGATTTCTGATCTGTTTGTTGGTTCGGTGGTGAGAGGCAGCCGCGGAAGATGTCTCAAGTTACAAGCTTTTTGCCGGGTGGATGCTCTTATAATAATTAACGATCGCTCGCTCTGAACTACTGGGAATCGCTTCATATTTTTTTCATCAAGTCCAGATTCGGTCTCCCCTAATATGCAGATTATTTATGGATTGCCATAAACGCCATGCAGCTTCGAGGGTTGTTTTTATTTCTAGAATATCAACTTTCGTTTCTGAGGATGCAAACTATTCTGAATGATTTCTCACGAAGCCCACACACGAACCGCTACTTTAAGATTTTAAAAATTTAATCAATAATTCTTCCACTCCCCTCTCATGGCAGAGTGCCATCTACCTATTCTAAAGAATTATTTACTTATAACTACTTAGTTTTATGATACGATTATTCTGGCCGAGCGGATACATCTAACTTCACCAGTTTGCCTATGGTCCGGCGATAAAGTTTTCCGTCTAATCTTACGTCAACTATTCTAAGAGTCCCTCGTCTGTCTGGGTAAATTTTCTCGACTATTGCCCTGGGCCACCTACCTCTTTCGAGGGAGGGGTCTAATAATAATACTAAGTCCCCAATTTTCAGGGACTCTCGATCGCAATTCCATTTCGGTCGTTTCACGAGTGTAGGTAATATCTCTTTAGACCATTTATCCCAGAATACATCGGCCAGCGCTTGAGTTCGAACCCATTGCTTCCGGCTGCATAAGCCTTCGGGGTTAAACCTTCCCATTGACCTAGAGCCACTCGGGTGTCCTAGCAGGAAGTGCTCCGGAGTCAGCGGTTCTGCATCTCTGCTGTCAAGCGCGATGGGGGTGAGCGGCCTTTGATTAAGAATAGCTTCTATTTCAGTTAATAGCGTTTGCAACATTTCTACTGAAGGGGCCCTTTCCTTCAGAATCGCATGTAAGGCTCTCTTTGTGCATTTAATAACCGATTCCCAGAAACCACCGTGGTTCGGGGACCCTGGTGGTATAAAATTCCACGTAATTTGCTCGTTACTCAGCCTCTCTCGATCGATTTCTATTATTTGTTTCTTTATGTTATGTCATTATTTCTATTATGACGCACGTCGTCGATTTCTATTATTGCCCGTTTCAATTCGGCACTGGCGTCCTGAAGGTTACGGCCATTGTCCGACATTATCAGATGAGGTTTTCCTCTTCTCGCGATAAATCGTCTTATAGCCTGTATCGCCGAATTTGTGGATAAATCAAAGGCCAATTCAATATGAGTTGCCCTGGTACTTAAACACTTAAACAACACGCCATATCTTTTTTTCTATTTTCCTGCGTACGGTCACTTGCACTGGGCCCCAGTAGTCGATACCCACGGAGTGAAAACACCTGGTGTTAGGTCGCAGTCGTGCTTCTGGAAGCTGACCCATAAGCGCAGCTACCGGTTTGGCCTTTCTTATCGTACACTGCAGGCAACGGAAGATCAATTTTTTAACCGTTTGCCGCGGGCTTATTAGCCAAAAACTTTGACGTAGTCTGGCCAGTACGGTTTGCACTCCTGAATGAGCCACCTCTTCGTGTATTCGTATCACTAAGAGTTGCGTAAACCGATCACGTCCGTCTAATATCATAGGACGTTTTGTATTATACGGGACACCGGGCGCGTTTTCTATGCGACCGCCGACTCTTAGGAGACCTCGCCCGTCTAAATATACGTTTAAACCTAACAAGCGGCTATCTCTAGGTAAATCCTTTTTATCTAGGATCCGCCCTATTTCTCTCCCAAAACAACGCATCTGCGATTCCTTTAGTAACATTTCTTCTGCTTCGCCAACGTCTTGGCCGTCCAAACGACAGTCGCCGGCGAGCCGCTTACAGCGCTTTACAAATTTCATTACGTACGCCGTAGTACGCACTAATCGCCTATGTTGTGAGAATCGGTTGACGTCTACCAGGCTCGCGATGTTAGCCCGTAGCGAAAATACTGCCACAGGTCTATATTCGAGGTTGCGCTTTTCGTTTATACTTGGCTCGTGGGGCACCTGAGAAGGCCACATCTCTGGCGGTTTCCTCAGATAGTCTGGTCCATTTAGCCATCGGCTTTCTTGTGAGATATCAATAATAGATGTCGCACGAGTCCCATCATCAGCAGGATTGCTTCGACCGTCGGACCACCTCCATTCGTCAGGCGATGTTAGTTCGTCTAATACCCCTAAACGGTTAGCGACAAACTGTTGGTGGGCCGCGCTCTGGGAGTGGATCCACCACCACACATTTCTGGAATCGGTCCACAAAATCCTTTCGTGGATTTAATCTTGTACTCGCTCGTGATCTTCTTAGCTAATTCAGCACCTAATAGCGCGGCCGTCATACTTTTCAACGGTGCTACCCTAGTTTTACTCGCTATAAACGATACTACCGGTTCTTCACCGTCATTAACTATCCGCATATATGCAACTGCGCACATCGCCTGTTGCGATGCATCGCAATAGACATGTAGCTGTCGGTTTTCAGAGGTATTCCTAGACGTCAGATGATAGCGGGGGATTCTCACATCAGTTGCCGAGCGGAGTACTTTTAACCACCCGCTCCAACTCTCGAATACCTCTTGCGTGACGAACTCGTCCCACGCAATCCCACTGCTCCATATTCTTTGCATAATTATCTTAGCTCTTATGGTTATCGGACTCAAAACGCCAAGAGGGTCAAACACCGACATTACGACCTTGAGTGCCTCCCTTTTGGTGGGCACTCTTTCCCGACCTTCAATGCGTCGTCAAGTTTTCCTAATCTAAGATTAAAGGTGAGTTCATCGCTTTCCGGGAGCCACTGCAGCCCTAGGAGCCGCTGCGAGCTCACCTCTCCTCTTTCTAGGGCAACATGTTGTTTCGCTTTCCTCTCTTCGGGAATTTTATCTAATGCCGCCGAGGAATGAGATGCCCAGCCCTTTAAGAGGAAATTACCTTGGGCCTGGATCCAGTTTATATTACTGATCACTCGTCGTGCCTCCTCTACGGTAGAAGAACCATAAAGAAGGTCGTCAACGTATTGGTGGTCTGTAATGGCCTCCACGGCTAAAGGACACGGATCCTTAAACCGTTTCGCGTTTTTATTGCGGACATAATGGGCTGAGTTGGGACTTGATTTTGATCCGAATATTAGGGAAGACATTTTAAAGATACGGAGCTCAATATCCCGTCGAAAACCCCTCCATAAAAACAATTGACTGTAAGTGTCTTCGTCCATCATTTTAATAGGCATAAACATATCTTCTATATCGGCTGTATATGCCACTGGATGTTCCCGAAATCTAAAGAGTATCCCTATAAGGCTACTATAGTAATCTGGCCCGGTCAGCAACAAACTATTAAGAGACACCCCGCGCACGCTCACGGCTGCGTCATGTACCACCCTCATCTTATATCCTTTGGCTGCATTCATTACTCCCATGTGAGGTAAAAATTATATATTTTTCCGGCCGACTAATTGAGCTGGCGTTATTTCTTCCGCATAACCTGCCGCTACGTATTGATCAATTCTCTGGCAATACGCGTCCCCATAAGCTCGGTTTCTACCCATTTTTCGCTCTACGGAATGCAATCGCGTAAGCGCCATCGGTTTGTTATCCGGCATGACTCGCTCACCTTCGCGCCACAAAAGGCCAGTTGTCCACACGCCATTTTTTATCGATGTAGTGGATTCTAACAAATTTTTCGCCCATTCGACGTCAGCGAGCACCCGCTTTTTACCCGGCCAGTCCTGTTCTAGTCTTAGATTTTCTTCGAGTAACACTTGGAGATGCGATTCGTCTCTACGGCTATCACTAGTACAAAAACTATAGAAGGTATCGACGCTTTACAGTCGGCACACTGCCCACCGGAACCCAACCTAGTTTGGTTTTGGATAATGAGAGTCATCAATACGTTTTAACCCGCGTGATAGGATTAACTCCCAACAATTAGCCCCAATTAGCAGACTTGGTTGCACGTCTGATATTGTACCTACTTTATACGCGGCCGCCGTGTGAAACCGAGGGCCCGCAGTTATGTTTTTTAGTTTCGGAAGATTTAGCGCGGTGATACTATAAGCCTGTATATGGAAAACCTTCCTGCCTGTCTCACCCTTTATGTGAAAGGATACCGATTCAGCCCCTTGAGAAGAGGTTCTCATCTTTCCTACTCCGCACATCTCCATACTGGTGGAGGGGCCACGTATCCCTACCTCTTCCGCGATATCGCGGTCTAATAATGACACTGTTGAACCCGCGTCAAGCAGTGCGTAAATCATTTTATTTCCTTTTGGTCCCATTAGTCTTACTGGCAACACCTGCAAGAGAACTTTGATGTGCGCTACTGTATGCGTAACAATTGCGTCTAATTGCGCGCTGTCTTCTGTAGCGCCTACTGACTGGCCCGCGTATCTTTGTTCCGTGTTACCAGCTGTTAGTAAATAGTGGTATTTTTGCCGAGGGAATTTTTTGTACGCGGGATAGTTTTTGCGGCCATGGGATAGAGCTAGACATTTAAAACACGTTTTGATTGATTTAATAATACCCCAGATTTAATAATATCTAGATAATGTTCTTTAAATTTTCCGCATTTACTAAGATAATGGTCAGATGAGCAATGCGGACATTTAGTGGATTCGGTTACGTTCAGGACAAAATTTCTGGAACGGGGGGCCTTATATTTCCCTTCGCGTGCTCCTGTCTGGTTTTTTCTGGCCATATCTCCTGCGCCCATTCCGGCGTCTTGAGAACCTATTGCCAGCGATTCCAGCCACGTCGCTAAGTGAATAATTACAGGTTCATCGGAATTTCCTCTCTGTTTATCTCCTAACCATAACATGAGTAAATTATTCGGCAACTTGGCCACGAGCGAAGATAGTAAATCGGGGTTGAAGAAATGCTCGAGCTTATTAACCGTGTTCACTGTCGCAACAATTTTTTTACCTGACAGGAAAATTTTAGTAATGCATCTGTTTCAATGTTCTCGCTAAGAGCTTTTACGTTGCGCAAGTCAGATAACGTGCGCTGAATAATGACATTGGGATTCCCGAATAATGTTTCTAATGTTTTCATAATTGCTCCTACGTTCATCGGAGACAGAAGTAAGCCTGAAATACAATCTCTTGCTCGTCCGCGAACGGCTGATTGTAGTCGAAGTAAGTTCTGATCGTCGTTTAATTTCATAACTTCGGTCGACTGATAAAAAATAGCTGTAAAGGCTAAAAACCGAAGAGGATCACCATTGAACACCGGGAGTTCTCTATTATAATGAGGTTTTGAGGAGGCTATAGACAGTACTTGGCATACCTTACTGATTAACTTCTCGCTGGCGCTGTCATCGGTCCCATCGCGGGTGCTGGGCCCGGCGGCTGGGGCAGCGTAGGCGGCCGCCGCGACCGCTTCCAGCGTCGCTCCGGTGGCCGCCTCGCAACGTGCCGCCTGGTACCGCGCGGCCGCGCCTGCCGCGGACCGCGCCGCCGCCGCGGCAACCGCCGCGGGTTGCGTCGCTGCTTCCGTAAGCTGCGCCGCTGCGTACGCCGTTTCTTCTATCGTACCGCGGTGTCTCTCGTCGTCGCGGTGTTCCATCAGGGGAAGTTCGCGTTCTGAAGTCCGGGTTCCTTGCTGCTCTGCCCACTGGAAAGTACGACCTGCTGTTTCTTCAAGATCGGCGTAACTTCTTGTCTCCCATTCTCCGCTTTTTTCCGATCCGTAAGCTTCAGAGACCACGTCCAGCACTCTGATAGCGTGCTGCTGGTCTGCTTCCAACATTTCAAGTTCTGCTTCTAGGTCAGCCCGTTGAACTTGTATTGCCGTCGCTGCTTTGGCCGCTTCTGCTCTGCGTTTCGCAGTCGCGATGTCTTCCGTTGCTTGAAGCTGTTCTTCCTGTGTCCTCGCTTCCGTTTCTAATTTCTTTTTTTCCGCGGCCAATTTAGCTAGTTCCCTAGTGATTTTCCTTAGTTCTTCTGAGGCTTCCTTCACTTCCTGTAGCCTTTCACTCCTTCGGCTACTTTCGGACCCCGCTCGCCTGGACGTATTTGATTTTCCGACAGCTGATTCCATTTTTCAGCCGATTTTTTTTAATTTTTTAAATCCGTTTCGATGGACCACTTATGGTTATAAACCCATTGGTGTATTTTTCGGGCGGCTTATTGCCGCTGCTGAAGGTTAATCGAAGAGTGGACTGTCATAAAAATAATGGCTCACCTTCGCTTTTGGTTTTTCGTGTTGCTGAATGGATCACCTGGCTGTAGGTACGTCAGTTTTCCTTGCTTCAAAACTTGCCGCTGCCGTTTTTCTTCACCCCTGTGTAGGTACTCTCCACAATGAAAGATGCAGTTGTTACCTGTAAACTTTTATTGTTCCGGTATTTAACTGAATTTAAGTTACATTGATTTTCTTTTAATGAAATCCGTGGCGAATCGAAGTTTCAAACACATTTATTTTGAGCTCGCAGATATGTAACGTAATTTTACGACACGACAGGCGGCGGTTTTTTCGCGCCTTTGGGCAGCGACGAGATGACTCCCTCGCGCCCGTTCAAAATTTTACCTAACCGATCTTACAAAATATATCCCTACAATAATTTTAAGAACCGCCCCTATGGCATTCTCATTGGTCGGCGTGTGCGCCGTAGAATCGACTCGGCCCACGCCGCGCAGGGCGTTCTCTTAGCCTATTCAGCACATCTATACCTAGCCGATTGTCATATAAAATTATACTAATTATTACATATACGTATACCGACACTAACATTAATTTCAAACACCTTTGGCCGCTTGAAACGTCGGCTTATTGGTCGAGTAAAGAAACATATTAATACATACATAGACGATACATAATAAATAAATTTCAATTCCGTCATAGTTATAATTTTCAGTTGGTATAAAAGAGGTAAACCAAGTATCGGTAAGCCTCCTCATTTACAGTATGACACAATTTCATGACTTTGTTTTTGGATTTATGATCTGTTTGTTGGTTCGGCGGTGAGAGGCAGCCGCGGATGATGTCTCAAGTTACAAGCTTTTTGCCGCGTAGATGCTCTTATAATAATTAACGATCGCTCGCTCTGAACTACTGGGAATCGCTTCATATTTTTTTCATCGGGTCCAGATTCGGTCTCCCCTAATTTGCAGATTTTTTATCGATTGCCATAAACGCCATGCAGCTTCGAGGGTTGTTTTTATTTCTAGAATATCAACTTTCGTTTCTGAGGATGCAAACTATTCTGAATGATTTCTCACGAAGCCCACACACGAACCGCTACTTTAAGATTTTTAAAATTAATCAATAATTCTTCCATTGGTAATTACGTTTTTTGGTAATTACGACATTTTGGTAATTGGAATAACGTTTATTTGAAACCCATCCGAATTAATGAATAGTTTTATTAATAATCTTTCATTATATTTTGTAATAAGATTTTACGAAATATAACATTGACCAGGTCCCAAATAATTGACTATTTTAATAATTTTCTTACATAATTTTCTACAGTTAAATTCGTGTCTACCTATATACATTAAGTAATGAGAAGTAACGAGACGTACTACCTAACAAAAATATTTTGACACGTCAAACAGTGGTTTTTAGCCGTCATTTGGACACGAAGAAAATTTAATATAACGTAATGTAACTCGAAAATGCATTTTGTGGCCCTTTATCATACAGTCGACAAAACCACATCCCTTACGTTGCTGACTTTTCTCTTACCTAGAGCGAAGATTTTAGATTGGATTGCATTCACAGGTTGCTCCCGATTTCATGCCGCTAATGTAAATCGTAATTTTAGCCGCAATATTGATTTTAAATTAA
The DNA here is from genome assembly GCA_944548615.1 of Micropterix aruncella. Classification (NCBI taxonomy): domain Eukaryota; kingdom Metazoa; phylum Arthropoda; class Insecta; order Lepidoptera; family Micropterigidae; genus Micropterix; species Micropterix aruncella. Next base: position 78,015,513 of record OX155980.1, on the reverse strand, counting down.
GCAAACTTGGACGGAGTTCTATTTTAAGTTTCATTTTTAATTTACCTTCACAGTTGACTTCATTCCGGACTAATTATATCCAGTTATTGTAAACCTTTCATGAAAATAACTTATCCTGAAGTTTAAGAAATGTAAGAGATTACATTTACTGCTATTCTGTAAAGCAAAAGCAAATTGCTTATTTTGACATCTCGTTGCTGCTTAAAACAGCGCACAAATACAACATTTCAGAGTCAGAGTATAGAATTACTCTTAATAAGCTTTCAAAGAGATTACAGAGGTATTTCTCCTAATAATCTTTCAAGTAGTCTTGTTTTTATGTTTATACGAGCGTTTATTCTCACTGTATCGAGATTCGAAAAAAGGAAATTCGCATGATTTTCTTATATAATAATAGTTTTTATTCCTGATAGTAAATGTGCGAGAAACCAGCGTTTTGCAATATTCGTGTTTAAGCATATGAGAATTCGCAAGCAATGACGTAGGCCGATAGATTGTTGGCGTGTGTGACATTTTGTGACGTCGGCTTGTTTTTTTCTAACAACTTAGTTCCTATCTCGTCGATCGTCTTTAGGAGAATGTTAAAAGCTGGGTATATAAAATATTATTGCCCAAGTGTTTACCGGACCTTTGGTAAGACTATTTTATCTTTATTGCGTGTACCATGGTTATTTATGTGGGCGCTAATAATGTATTTATTGAAATGATTTTTTGTCATAAGCCAGACACTAAAGATATACTCAGATGTCATGATCAGTGCGTTTATTTTTTTTAATAGGGGCGTGTAATGAGCGTCCCTTCGCTTGCCGGGTATCGTCTCAGCGCATGTTTTTGGAGGGTGATTACTTTGGTATTTTCATTTATTATGTGGCTCTCTATGTAATTATAATTATTCGACTATAATATTTTAGTGTTATAATATTTATGACAATAATTCTGATTTTGCATAATCTTCTTTTTGTTTATTTGCGTTTTAAATGAGTATTGTATCAGATCGATTTTTATGCGTTTTCAAATATTGTTTTTTATGAATTCTAATATTGAATAATACTGGTCATATACTAATATTTGCAGATAATTTAAAATGAAATAAATGACTATTATTAATATTAATATTGATTATGGAGGCTATCACTGAGCCGACGCAAAGGCACAATCGGTGTCCGGTCATCACGTAGATTAGTAGAGGCTTCAAATTTTTTGAAATTTTTACTACTATAGCCACAGTATACCAGACAGTAGCTTCTCTTAGAACAAAATTGAAATCGAAGCGTGACGTCAGGAATCTCAAGGGCTACCACAAATTGTAATATGATTACTCGTCTTCTTCTTGAATAATCGTCCTGGCTACATTTACGGTGCCCCGGCGACACAGATGCCACCGATTTGTTCTGAGAATACCATATGACGTCGGTTCGTAAATCTGCACATCTGCACGCGGACACAAACTGCGCCGACGGCGTTCACAGCCCACAGCGCCGTAACTATGGACCTAAGGACCCAACATGACTTACCCCTCGCCCCACTTCCGTCGCTCCCTCTTCCTGCATTGCCTGTAGCTCTTGATTGAAGTTACTGGGTGTTATTTTACTATGCTATGGCACACTCTCCCCGAGACTCCCTTCGCGTCAAAGAATATAGGAAAAAAAACCTTTTTGGACACTCAATCTTATGCAGCATTTTAGAAAACTAGATTGTACCGTTCCTTGGTATTACGCTGTTGTAATATCTGATGAAGTTTGTCTTTGCGACCACCACAGAATTAAGCTTTATCCGAGGTTGAAGATACCGGCCCTTAGTTAAAACCCTGTTACCTCTCGGCACTCGGTGGCTTCCTTACAGGGTACCTAATACCGAAAGTTGCTCCCTCGGCGCGTATGAGTTATGCTTATGAGTGTTTTATTGCTACCCTGGCACGTGATACCACGATCCGTTCGAATCGTACGTCCAACTTTACCTCTACGCGACGCGACGACGACCCTACCTATTCCCCTATGGAGGCTTTTAGTCCGGAAACCTTCAGCAGTTTACTCAACGTCATTGGGCACACTTCGTCACGAAAGCGCATGGACAATGGATTAACGGATCTGTCTATTATTCTGTAGGTACATTGTCGCGGAGAAAATCGCACTATTAACTAGGTCATTATTTTTAATCGATAAGTTTTCAAACTCTTGACCTGTTTCCACTGCCTATAGCGAAGAGCAATACATAGTGTTTTAAGGTCACACTTTGCAAACGTCTTCTTTATAATAATATTAATAAGGAAAACTGTATACATATTCAATATACTAAATGTTTTGAAAAATAATTGGATTGTTGCTTATTTTCCATTAATTTTGAATAATGGAAAATAAGCAACAATCCAATTATTATACAGTCACACATGTTTTAGTATTTAATAAATAATAATTAAGATATTCTACCTACCTTAAATATTTATCCAATATATTCAAATTATAAAAGCCTTGATAAAATTATATAATTTAAGCTATATATACCTAACAAGTCATGTCAATATTTCGTTTAAATATCAATATATAAAAAAATATATTATTATATAATCGAACTGTTTATAAATGTATACATAAAAAGAAATAATATCGTTTAATTTTACTAGACTGTAGAAAGTCTTTAGTCATATTTTTATATAGTATGTGTAATTTTTCTTCAAAGCTTTTTGAATTTTCATTACTACCCTAAAAGTTAGCAAGGTAATGTTTAGGGTAGTAATGATTGCAGGTGTGTCCGATAACTAAACGTAAATTGCAATGGGCTTTCTTACTATTCTTGGGATTCGACAAGCGCCCGTTTAACGCCTTTGCCACTGTCATACCTTACCGTCCCCACCTTATACCTACTCGCTCACTGATTACCAATATGCGGGTAGGCGATTCCTCGAACTCGTAACTGCGATTACTGTGGCGCAAAGAGAAATTTTTGTAAGAGTCGGCAACTGTTAGCTTATAAAACACGTACTAAAATCGAGAAGTAGGGGAGAATATATCACCTTCAATTCTTCTATATTTAATGATAAAGAGGTAGTGGAACTCTAGACCCCTTTGTTAAACTAGACGCGGCGAGAACAGAGATAAAACCTTACCAGTTAATACTCTGCAACATGAAGGGAAGAACCACAAAGCATTGTTAAACTCCGCAACAGGCATAAAATGGCCACACGACCACTGATCTGGCTGACAACACTGCTGGCGTTTCACAGGGAAAGTTGTTCTCCCTTATTATTCTCCATCTGAGTCTAATTACTACATGTCTTACTTTTTCCTACCATGTGTATGCCTACGACCTGTAAGTACATATATCTTCATGTTAAATCGATCGATTTTACGGCGGCTATCTCCGAAATAAATTTGAATCTGAATTACATGTCAAACTGAGAAATTAAGTATGCATACTTATTAACTCGGACAATTCCCAATTAATTGTGATTGTCAGACAAAAACTATTGCTATCGATTTATATGTCTTCATCACCTCCAGTCCAATTCGACAAAAATCAACTGCAGCTCTTAAAAAATGCAACTCTTAAATACTCGTTAACGAGTGTTTAAGAGTTGCAACAAAATTGGGCTTACTTATTGACAAAGCTCTTTAATGGCAGACACAAATCACTGGTATTTATAATCGCATTTATTTCAGGCTCAAAAGATTTATAACTGGCTGCCACAGTTGCACTATATTATGTCACGATATTTAAGTGTTCAACAAAGAGTGTTTTAAGTGTTCGCGGTTCAGCTATGTATGTTTTCCGTTTTTTTATTCCACCATAACTTTTAAACTCTCAAATCAATTATAAGTATGTGGTATTGTTAGAATCACTATGTCCTATCGAATGTCATATGGTACCTTAATTGTCCAAATATCAATTAAGTAGTTGTCTAAATGTCCAAATCTCCAAATGTCAATAAATTAACATAAATATATCGTGTTTAGTGTCAAGGGAAGTGTCTGATTGAGTTCATTCCGAAAATATATGTGTATCTATATGGATAAATCGGTTATATTTAAAAAATATGTACATAAATAATAATTTCATGTCCGACATATTTGCTGTTTATATACACACGGTTGTATGTTACACATTCCTTGCTTTGTCATTTTTTTATATAATATGCACCCTTCTCTTGACTTTCCACATTGTAATCATAGCATAATATCAATTAATTTCATAAAAAACTTTTTTTTAGTTTTTCTCTCCCTTCATGACTCATACAAACATAATTGTCCTTTTTATACCCTACAAGAACAAACTCAGTATATGGTTCAAGTATCTTCGTTTTCAAACCCTATCTTTTTCCACCTGCAAAAATATATAACTTTCCTGTTGTTTGAATAGAAATACTGTAAATCTAGGTTGAATCTTATAATAAAAAAGATTTTGATTTTAGTGACAGTTATTTGTCGACACGGAATTATTGGTGAAATTATTTCGAAATTTCTCCTGTGAATCACGGTGACATTCTAACCAAGGTAAGCTGTGTATTATTATCAGATTCTGTCCTATCATAGACATAGCAAATACAAGTAATATTCTGTGGCCAATTCAACTGTATTGTGAGTTATTTTGATATGGTAATTAAGTGAGGTCATGTTATCACAAAAATTGGTTGACATGTTAGTCACATTTCGTGACTCACATGATGTGACTCACGTGAAACATGTAAAGTAAAGCAAGGATTATACTGTATACACTAAACTGGATATGTTAACAAAGCTGCGTTTAATTCTTTTTTCTTCTATTTACAATTTACATATCATTAGCATTGTATTTAACACCCGGCTTTATAATAATTGTGACTCACATTAATACAAAATACAAGTATGTCACGAAACAGTTTAGTCACAATTTTAATCATGTGAGTCACATGTACATGTTTTTTGATAATGACCCAAATATATAATATTTAATTTAAAAACCGTAATAATAATAATTGTTTTATACATACATTAGTCACTTTTTGTAATGGCAGTTGTGTCTTTATTACTGATAATTTACTTGTGATCATAAAATTTAGAATATTATTAAGCTATTGCATAGCTTTTATCGCGGGCCTATAGGCCAGCGCGGCGACCGAATGAAGAAATTTCTTAACGAAAATTAATGATTTTAAACTGATTATTAAGTCTAAACGAGTACTGCTTACGATTCGAAAAAAATATATGTTAAACAAGAACATTTTCCTAATATTCATAGCTTTGAATATTTTAGATTTTGTTTATATTACATAGTGTAATTAATTTGTGAAATTAGGTCTAACCGAACACAAAAACGACTACTACGGAAATACTATCTGGCGTATTATTATGAAACCTGCACCATTTTAAAGATAATTTAACTATCTTTTTATTTAAGATTTTTTTCGAATAATGCGTTTTTTTGCTTTATCGAATGCTTTTTGCTTTTATGCTTTCGCAGCCGCAAATGATTCGGAATAATTTCAACGTTTTCCGATAGCGCGCAGTTATCTGATATCAGAAAAAAAAATAATTATAATCGCATAAGTTGTTAAAAATGCTATGCAATAGCTTTACCGCGGCAGTCCCCGAGTGCCACACGTATTTTTTTTTTTTTTTTTTTTTTATATGAATCAGCACATGCAGCAACATAGACCTTTATATCTAACTAACTACTACTTTATATCTAACTACTTGTAAAACATTAAAAAATATAGTTGAAGCATTTGTAAATATAAATTTTTCTTTTGCTCATTTGATGTATTGCTTTCCCTTTACAGTGCTATTGATATTTATCTCTTAAATTATAGTATTATAGACCCTACTTCACCTGCCTGCTGACGCCTGTCAAATAAGGTTGTGACTGTCCTAATTCGACTTACGGGCTCAGTATGCTTCAGTTAAAGCTGATAATACAACATAAAATATAACAATATAATATAACAACAACTCGATATAACAACGTAACTCACAATCAACATCAACTCATAAATAAAAAAAACTGTTATACGCTCGTTTTTTGTAAAATACAGCGAATATACAATAATTTTACAATATCAGTTGCCAAGACAGCCGTTCATCGCTTCGAACGGACTGTACTTGGTCCGTGTACGAAAATTATTAACCTCCATATTTCACAAGAATGCCGTATTAAGTATAAGGAGGTTAAAACCGGGATCCGGAAACCGGGGTAAAAAAGGTAGAATTGAGATAAGAAGCATTTTTTAGAAACTCAAATATATTTGGTTTACAGACCAATTTTTTCTCACTCAAACTTTTGCTAACATGTCATTATTAGTAAATTTTATAAACGGTATTATCAAAAAAATCATAAACTTGATATTGATCATTATTCCCTTGATACTTCGAATAGAAAGCATATTTCTCTATTGTGGTAGACCGTACTTTAATATAATTATGATATAAACGGGGCAGTGTTTAGAAAAGCTAAAAGAAAAACTCGTATGCACAGAGATGGCAGCAGCGCCACGCTAAATGCAAATTAAAATTTATGTTCTGAGAGTCAACAGTTTTTGCTAGGAGAGTTGCCTAATGCGTTTGGCGTGTTATTCCTAATGCCACTAGATCGCTGACGACGCTCTTCTAAACTGTATTAACGATATGGGAGGACTCACTCAGACTGAAATAGTCTGAGAGACGAGAACCAAAATGTCACCTCATTATATGACAATGAACTGTTTGTTGATTGTTTCTACATCTGTACCTCAAGAAAAAGTTTGAAGTGGACAACACCTTAATAATCGATTTAAAAAAATCACCATCATTATGGTTTTTAATAAAATTTTACGTGTTTTTTTTTTTTGATTCGGGTCGCTACGATTTGTCATTCCAAACATTGTGGCTGGTTTGCATGTCAAACTCATGAACCCCTCCTTATACACCGTTATGATGAATTTAAGGAATGTTGAATCGCGATTGTCTCGTCCAAGCACGTATTTAGCAACCTATTTGCGATGATCTTTTTATTTAAAATCGCTGAGCCCAGTTTAGGGATACTAACCTAAGTAACAGCTCTACACAAACTGGTTGAGAGAGACTGTTAAGAGAGAATTGTATTATGTAAACGAATTCTAATTAGGTGACTGTCAATTTTCATTTTGATATTCTTCATTTAGCTTGACATTTTTATTATTTATTATTTTGTTTTTTCTCCGATTATTAATTGTATATTGTATTTGTAGGACCGTATTATTTTCTATTTAATGAAAACTTAATCGATAATAATAAATAAAATAAAATACAAACGGAGCTGCCATGGAATTCACCGACCGGAGTCGGGCCCATCATAATACTATTTTATTTTTACACTTCTGGGGGGTGAGCAGTGGATTCCGGACTTACGAACCGGCTGTGGTAGGTCTAGGACAGCTGTCTTGCCACATGTGAGCGTTCACCTTACCACCCATTCACTCCCCCTTCGAAGTCATAGAATTTGAGATGCAGAAATCGCGGTTTAAGATTTTTTGCTTTATCATGTATCGTAATAATATGATTGTCTTTATAGTCTTAAGTATCGAATACGATGTTTATAACTTATGTGATTAGACTCTTCAGAAAGCATAAATATCGATTTTTAGAATTATTGTACTATCTACTTATGTCCATTTCCAAATCACTTGCTTTGTTTTTTAGATTTTATAGTCTTATTAATAATATCATTTATCCAAAGTATTGTGGATTAACGTTTAAACAACTAGGTTTCGAAGACAAAAAACCTGATTTGGTTGACGGATTGCGCCAAAACTCAACCGATAATTAAATACATTGCTGTAAATTAACAGAGTTTTTATTCATAAATTGTAGTGGCTTTCTTAAATGAACATTTCCCTTGTTTTGTATGTATGTATTGAATTGTAACATGCGTAAACCTGGACAAATTTACACAATATAGTTTTAATCGACTTTTTAAGCATATCGCCCCATATTTTGCTCTCAAGTTACAGACCTGACTTGCTCAACTTACAATTTATTGGACTTTATCAGAGCATAATTTCATATCATCAAAGGGTTATACAGTTTTTAAGAATGAGAATATTTCCTATATTTTTTTACGATTATTGTAATCTATCTACTCTACTCTCTAAATGCCATTTCAATTTTATCAACTTAATTTTTTTTTATCATTTGATATAATATTTTTTTTTTTTAGCAAATATGTTTATTTAAATAATATTTATTTAAACATAATTTTTATTTATTTCAATTATGGGTAACAATTTTATCTTCTAAATTGTATTCTGATTATCCAGCAATTTAAACTAGTAATAACCATTAATGTACACATCCATTCAACATTTATTATGTTCATATCTTTATTTAGATTTTATATATTTTTTATTTACACATACTCATAACAATTCCAATGTCCGACTTAGACAAGGCTGTAGCCTAGTTAGGTTACATTAAAGTAGGATCATTGGCAACAGTTTTTGGCATATCATAATATATGTTTTTCCTAATGGATTTTTGTCTCTAACATTTTATCTTTATATTGTACACGTCCAATATTTTTTAGATTATTGTGAATTAAAAAATAAATAAATTGAAAGAAATCTTTCAGAGAAATTTGTGTCGTTTGAATTCTATTTACACCATTAATTAGGACCAGGTTATAAAGTCCGGTCCCTGCAGCCATTTGGAGCCCGGACGAAACAAATGATGTTTTCTAATATATTGGATTCGTATTTAAGATCAAAATGGTTTCTATATTATTATAGAAAAATTGAAAAAAACAAACCTAAATTATAAAAGTAGTCGAAGTTAATGAGGAAATTATTCCAAATAAAGATATTAGGAAATAAAAATAAAAATCTTAATACACTTTACTATAGGACAGTAATTTATTTATTGTGAGAGATATGACGGTGTGTAAATTATGTGGATAGCGTTACTATTTCTGAAATGCGATGTATTCAGTATCCGTTATTCGTTATTCCTTTACTAATCAATCAATCAAGGTTATATCCGAACAATTTAATGCGGAGCGTAGTATGATGGAATACTCTGCAGCTGCGAAGAGAGCTGCTGTCTTTGCGCATGCCTATGGACAGCTGTGAATATCCGAGGCCCTCTCGACATTTCATTTGGGCTCTCTAGACGATCAAGCATGCTTGCCAAGCATCGCGTCGTGGGCTAGAGGGGATAGTAAACCGCAGGAAATATGCATTTTTTTTTATTATTTACCAATAATGACTAATTTTGTAGTTTTATACCAGAGAGTCATGTCATTTATCAATCAATTGCGTCTAATTAACGTGACGGTTTACAATCACTTCCCAGCCCGCTACGCGATGCTTGACAATCATGCGACTGAAGGTGTATGGGGAAATTGACTTATTCAGTCTACATATTTTCTAGACCCGTGATTTAAGTGCATTTGAATGGCACAAAGATGTCATGTCTTGACAATTCAATAAAATAATGCATTACATTATGTACTAAATTACATGGCCAGCAACGGGCTGATTGGATCTATAATATTAACAATATAGGTTAAATAAATTTAAATACGACTAAATAACTTAACTTACTCTGATAAAATGGTTTGCCTGAAAACCCCTCTATTAATATTTTTTAAAAACCAGATAGATGATATCAGTCGATTCTTTTCTATGCATGTTTCCCGTTACCACTATATTAACTTCTTCAAACATAGTTTTATATGCTTAACCACTATACGAATATTTCCTTCTAAAGTTTTATATAAAGAACGCGTAAAATTGACGCAAGCGACAGCACAGATACCTCTACATACCTAGGCACAGGCGTCAATAACATACCTGCAATAAATTTATTTATTTTATTTATTTATTTAATACTTTTACACGTAGTTACATTGTTACCGAAGTAAAGAATTTATACATTTTAAAGAACAGCTTAAGATTGGCACAGCTTATGTAACAAATTGCGCTAAGCACATCTAACCAGGCTTATCAGGTCTGTATCTAGATGCACATGAAGCAGATGGTGTAAAAACATGAATAATAGTATTAAACTAATATAATTCGACAAGAAAAAAAGAAGAGAGAATAGGAAGGATAAAAATAAAGGAAAACCTGCACCCTTTTATATTACCAATATAAAATATTTTTATAGATTTAACTCATAAAATTCACCATACATTACGTGATATAATAAATACAATACATAAATATATACAAAAATCACATACATCTACACAAAGATATTTCTCCTCAGGGTGTCTCAGAACGATTCAACTATTTCGAACACTAATTAAAAAAAAATGCTTATTGTAATTAATTATTTATTGACACAAAAATGTAAACAAAGAAGGAAATTTTACTTTTTAAATATCACAATAGCTAAGTGACGACCGTTTGTTTGGCGACACTCTTCAAACCTTTTGCGGACATTATAGAAGACATTTCGAAGAATTTGCTAAGAAATCAATCTGATTTTTTCTTCAATATTTCTTCTTAAATCTTCCAAACTTTGTGGATTGTTCTTATAGACAACACTCTTAAGATAACCCCATAAGAAAAAATCAAGTGGGGTTAAATCAGTGCTCCGTGGTGGCCACTCAATGGCACCCCGTCGAGAAATCACTTTTCCGGGAAACAACTCTTGCAGTGCTGCTAGCGAGTTGTTCGTGGTATGTGCCGTGGCTCCATCTTGTTGGAACCACGAGAGGCAATTGTAGTGCCTACTTTCTGTAAGTCTTGGACCAAAAAAAAATGTGATTCGCGCTTCCTGATGCTAACACGAGGCTGTCAACTTACAGAATTCGCAACCAACTCGATGTTTCCAGAGATTCTCTCTGTTCTTGGACGACCATGATGAATATCGCCTAGTGTGTTTCTAGTAGCGTTGAATGCCTGGATCCATGCGAGGATAGTGGCATTACTAGGGGTTTCTCCAATCTTGCGCAATCCATAATGAAGTCAAAATAGCCGACGAACGCGAATGAGCAATCGGTTGTTCTCGAAATACGCGCGCACGCAAAATGAGCGTGGCTCTCCCGTCTAAGGCATGGCGGCAACTAAAATGTAAGAACAGATCTTGCTAGTGCTACCCCTCACTCATCTCCACTCCGCTTCTTTTGCGTCTCGTTCACTCATAAAATAGTTGGACCGTTCTGAGACACCCTGTTAGGTGTTAGGTTAGATAATACGTAAGAGTTCATTTTCTAAACGCAGGTATCCAAATGCCATTAGCGATCTGTTTATTTTACCTATAAATTTATCAATATTGGTATTTTTTTTCAAATTGTCGTTGATTCTGTTAAAAATTTTTGGCACTGCAAAATACATTTATCTTTGCGCATATGTAGTTTTTAGTAGTAGTTAGTAGATGTCGCCGCTCTATTTCAATAGCTTGCTGACCTTTTAACTGTATTATTTAACTGTTTTACCAAATTTAACTTTACTACTTCTTTGCGTATTGTAAGGTGAAAAGTAGGAATTATTTTATCAAATGGTTGACTGTATGATATTACTATCGCGATAAGTCCGCCATTTGTGCATAAATTGTCTTTTTTATAGAACCAGTGTAATATTCATTAAGTTGTGTTTTTATAGCACAATAAAGTTATTCTATTCTATTCTATTCTATACCTTTTTCCCAATTATATGGGTGCTTTTGGAAGAAAATCAAAATTTGTTTCACAAAAATCTGTTCTATTTGCAAAACCTGGAACTCTTCAAACAGAATCGAAGACTATCGCGGTTGTTTGACATTATAAATAGGACAGAAAACGAATTTACCGCGTGAAATTTGTAGGACCCGACGTTTCGGTGACGTTGCAGCCGCCGTTGTCTAGGGTAGACTGAAGACCTGTCAGTCCGTTGTTTTGCGGGTAGGCCGCAAACCGCTGCCGCCACTGCGTAGGTTATAACGGTGGTGGGGGGCCGGGCTCGGAGCGCGGGAATTTTTAAATTCCGTCTTGCACACAACACTCACTGTATCCTGTTTTACGTCTTTGCGTTCGGCGTTCGGCGGCGGGAACATTTTAAGAAGAGGGTTCCACGTAGAAGAGAGTTTGTAGCCGTCATCTCTATTGAAGTTCGGAGTTCTTCTTATTTCAATGGCTTCCCGGATCATGCGAGGAAAGTAGAATTGTTCCTTGGATAGAACAATGGGATTTTGAAACTGCATCCAGTGGTTACTTCCGCTATCCAATATATGTTCGCAGATCGCCGATTTTTCTCGCTGAACGTTTTTAACAGCTTTGATGTGTTCTGTCAGTCGCGTGGCTATGGGCCGTTTCGTTTGTCCAACGTAGGCTAGACCGCAGCTGCATTCGACTTTATACACACCCGGGGTTTGCAGTGGTATTACATCCTTTACAGGCCTCAAAAATCGAGCTATATTTTGGGTCGGTTTGAAGATCGTTTTTATATCGAATCTGTTTAGCATCTTACTTATTCGATCAGTCACCCCCTTGACGTATGGTAAGAATGCTCTTGATCTGCTCGGTTTTTGAGTTTCGTCCGTATTAGATCGTGTGCGTGTCTCGTGATATTTTCCGTATCCATTTTTCCTAAGGACATCATTGACATGTTCCATCTCCTTCGGAAAATGCTCAGTGTCGCATAGATCGCGTGCTCGATTCACGAGCGACGTTTGCACTGAACGTAGATGGTAGGGATGATGGTGTGAGCTTGCATGCAAATATCTGTCCGTATGTGTGGGCTTCCGATATACCGTATGTCCGAGAGTATTGTCACTTCTCCTCGTCACTTTGACATCCAAAAATGGTAAGGAGCCGTCCTTCTCTACTTCATAGGTGAAACTGATTTTTGGGTGTATGGAGTTTAGATGACCCAGGAATTCTTTCACCGTTTGAATGTTGCCTTTCAGGATGCAGAAGGTATCATCCACGTAGCGAAGCCAGAGAATGGGTTTAATTTTGGAGGTTTTTATGGCTAATTTCTCAAAATATTCCATATATAGGTCACTAACTATCGGCGATACGGGGCATCCCATTGCTACTCCGTCGATTTGTTTGTAATAATCGCCGTTCCATAGAAAGTAGCAGGATGTCAGGCAATGTTGAAGCATGTCGGCGTAGCTAATAGGGAGGTCCTTCAGACCTTAGTTTATCTCTCACCACCGTAAGACACTCCGAAATGGGCAAATTCGTAAATAAAGATTCGACGTCAAAGCTCACCATTATTTCGTCTTCGGCCAGTTTTAAGCTTCTAATAATGCTTACGAAATGTCGCGAGTCTTTCACGTAAGACGTCGTTTTGCCCGTAAGCGGTTGGAGGACACCAGCCAAGTGTTTTGACAGAGGATATGTGGGGCTGTTGATTTGGCTCACAATCGGTCTCAATGGTGCATTATCCTTATGAATTTTAGGTAAGCCATATAATTTCGGTGGCTGTACGTTACGTGGTTTAGTGAGATAAGCTATTTCTGGGAGGGAAGTGACAGATTTATCGATTAAAACTCTCGTTTGCCTGGTAATTCTGCTCGTGGGATTGTAATTCACCTTCTCGTAAGTGTTGGCGTCTACTAAGAGCGTCCCAATTTTCCGCTCGTAGTCCACAGTATCGAGTATCACGGTTGCGTTGCCTTTATCGGCCCGCAACACAACTACGTCCTTATTATCCCGCAGAGATTTTAAGCTTTTTCTCTGGGCGGCTGTGGTGTTCGACTGTGGGAGCTTGGCCTTGCGTACAAAGACAGCCACATCTTGTCGCAGTAAGTCGGCCTCTGGCGCAGGGATCTTGTTACGAGAGATGACTTCTTCAATGCCACCGATAATACTTTCCACAGGCAAACGGTTCGGTGTCGGTACATAATTTAATCCCCTGCTAAGAATTTCTGTCGTCGGCTGGTCAATGTCAATTTTCGATAGATTAATGACAGTACTTACAGCGTATTTCGGTACCTCCTTGCGGGAATGCCCTGCGTTTGCCAGGCGCAGAAACTTGGCATTATGCGACTCCTCACATAGCACCGTGGTACGTTCCGATTGGCTGAAGGAAACTCTGTCGCACTTGTGAAAATCCTCGCCACTTAATACGCTGCTTAATTCTAGATGAAGAAATAATAATTCTTTTTGCACATTATCGAGTTTGTACCGATTGTTTTGAATTAACTTTCGAAGCAATTTGACACTGGCGACACGGAGAATGTCTGTAGATCCTGGGATATCTTTTCGTGGATGAATCCGCACACAATTCGGAATTAAATTACTATCACGACACTGTTTCAAGAACACTAACGACGACAAAATTCGCGCGCGTTTTTTCCGCAAACGTTCGAACTGACGCACTTTATACGAAACTTCCTCTCCGTAGAGGCTCGTAATATAAAATCGAAGACTATCGCGGTTGTTTGACATTATAAATAGGACAGAAAACGAATTTACCGCGTGAAATTTGTAGGACCCGACGTTTCGGTGACGTTGCAGCCGCCGTTGTCTAGGGTAGACTGAAGACCTGTCAGTCCGTTGTTTTGCGGGTAGGCCGCAAACCGCTGCCGCCACTGCGTAGGTTATAACGGTGGTGGGGGGCCGGGCTCGGAGCGCGGGAATTTTTAAATTCCGTCTTGCACACAACACTCACTGTATCCTGTTTTACGTCTTTGCGTTCGGCGTTCGGCGGCGGGAACATTTTAAGAAGAGGGTTCCACGTAGAAGAGAGTTTGTAGCCGTCATCTCTATTGAAGTTCGGAGTTCTTCTTATTTCAATGGCTTCCCGGATCATGCGAGGAAAGTAGAATTGTTCCTTGGATAGAACAATGGGATTTTGAAACTGCATCCAGTGGTTACTTCCGCTATCCAATATATGTTCGCAGATCGCCGATTTTTCTCGCTGAACGTTTTTAACAGCTTTGATGTGTTCTGTCAGTCGCGTGGCTATGGGCCGTTTCGTTTGTCCAACGTTAGGCTAGACCGCAGCTGCATTCGACTTTATACACACCCGGGGTTTGCAGTGGTATTACATCCTTTACAGGCCTCAAAAATCGAGCTATATTTTGGCGTCGGTTTGAAGATCGTTTTTATATCGAATCTGTTTAGCATCTTACTTATTCGATCAGTCACCCCCTTGACGTATGGTAAGAATAAGAATGCTCTTGATCTGCTCGGTTTTTGAGTTTCGGTCGTATTAGATCGTGTGCGTGTCTCGTGATATTTTCCGTATCCATTTTTCCTAAGGACATCATTGACATGTTCCATCTCCTTCGGAAAATGCTCAGTGTCGCATAGATCGCGTGCTCGATTCACGAGCGACGTTTGCACTGAACGTAGATGGTAGGGATGATGGTGTGAGCTTGCATGCAATATCTGTCGTATGGTGTGGCTTCCGATATACCGTATGTCCGAGAGTATTGTCACTTCTCCTCGTCACTTTGACATCCAAAAATGGTAAGGAGCCGTCCTTCTCTACTTCATAGGTGAAACTGATTTTTGGTGTATGGAGTTTAGATGACCCAGGATAATTTTAGATGACCCTAAAATTCATAAGGATAATGCACCGTTGAGACCGATTGTGAGCCAAATCAACAGCCCCACATATCCTCTGTCAAAACACTTGGCTGGTGTCCTCCAACCGCTTACGGGCAAAACGACGTCTTACGTGAAAGACTCGCGACATTTCGTAAGCATTATTAGAAGCTTAAAACTGGCCGAAGACGAAATAATGGTGAGCTTTGACGTCGAATCTTTATTTACGAATTTGCCCATTTCGGAGTGTCTTACGGTGGTGAGAGATAAACTAAGGTCTGAGGACCTCCCTATTAGCTACGCCGACATGCTTCAACATTGCCTGACATCCTGCTACTTTCTATGGAACGGCGATTATTACAAACAAATCGACGGAGTAGCAATGGGATGCCCCGTATCGCCGATAGTTAGTGACCTATATATGGAATATTTTGAGGAATTAGCCATAAAAACCTCCAAAATTAAACCCATTCTCTGGCTTCGCTACGTGGATGATACCTTCTGCATCCTGAAAGGCAACATTCAAACGGTGAAAGAATTCCTGGGTCATCTAAACTCCATACACCCAAAAATCAGTTTCACCTATGAAGTAGAGAAGGACGGCTCCTTACCATTTTTGGATGTCAAAGTGACGAGGAGAAGTGACAATACTCTCGGACATACGGTATATCGGAAGCCCACACATACGGACAGATATTTGCATGCAAGCTCACACCATCATCCCTACCATCTACGTTCAGTGCAAACGTCGCTCGTGAATCGAGCACGCGATCTATGCGACACTGAGCATTTTCCGAAGGAGATGGAACATGTCAATGATGTCCTTAGGAAAAATGGATACGGAAAATATCACGAGACACGCACACGATCTAATACGGACGAAACTCAAAAACCGAGCAGATCAAGAGCATTCTTACCATACGTCAAGGGGGTGACTGATCGAATAAGTAAGATGCTAAACAGATTCGATATAAAAACGATCTTCAAACCGACCCAAAATATAGCTCGATTTTTGAGGCCTGTAAAGGATGTAATACCACTGCAAACCCCGGGTGTGTATAAAGTCGAATGCAGCTGCGGTCTAGCCTACGTTGGACAAACGAAACGGCCCATAGCCACGCGACTGACAGAACACATCAAAGCTGTTAAAAACGTTCAGCGAGAAAAATCGGCGATCTGCGAACATATATTGGATAGCGGAAGTAACCACTGGATGCAGTTTCAAAATCCCATTGTTCTATCCAAGGAACAATTCTACTTTCCTCGCATGATCCGGGAAGCCATTGAAATAAGAAGAACTCCGAACTTCAATAGAGATGACGGCTACAAACTCTCTTCTACGTGGAACCCTCTTCTTAAAATGTTCCCGCCGCCGAACGCCGAACGCAAAGACGTAAAACAGGATACAGTGAGTGTTGTGTGCAAGACGGAATTTAAAAATTCCCGCGCTCCGAGCCCGGCCCCCCACCACCGTTATAACCTACGCAGTGGCGGCAGCGGTTTGCGGCCTACCCGCAAAACAACGGACTGACAGGTCTTCAGTCTACCCTAGACAACGGCGGCTGCAACGTCACCGAAACGTCGGGTCCTACAAATTTCACGCGGTAAATTCGTTTTCTGTCCTATTTATAATGTCAAACAACCGCGATAGTCTTCGATTTTATATTACGAGCCTCTACGGAGAGGAAGTTTCGTATAAAGTGCGTCAGTTCGAACGTTTGCGGAAAAAACGCGCGCGAATTTTGTCGTCGTTAGTGTTCTTGAAACAGTGTCGTGATAGTAATTTAATTCCGAATTGTGTGCGGATTCATCCACGAAAAGATATCCCAGGATCTACAGACATTCTCCGTGTCGCCAGTGTCAAATTGCTTCGAAAGTTAATTCAAAACAATCGGTACAAACT
This sequence comes from Micropterix aruncella, assembly GCA_944548615.1. Taxonomy (NCBI): domain Eukaryota; kingdom Metazoa; phylum Arthropoda; class Insecta; order Lepidoptera; family Micropterigidae; genus Micropterix; species Micropterix aruncella. Next base: position 77,998,202 of record OX155980.1, on the reverse strand, counting down.
CGATAATGTGCAAAAAGAATTATTATTTCTTCATCTAGAATTAAGCAGCGTATTAAGTGGCGAGGATTTTCACAAGTGCGACAGAGTTTCCTTCAGCCAATCGGAACGTACCACGGTGCTATGTGAGGAGTCGCATAATGCCAAGTTTCTGCGCCTGGCAAACGCAGGGCATTCCCGCAAGGAGGTACCGAAATACGCTGTAAGTACTGTCATTAATCTATCGAAAATTGACATTGACCAGCCGACGACAGAAATTCTTAGCAGGGGATTAAATTATGTACCGACACCGAACCGTTTGCCTGTGGAAAGTATTATCGGTGGCATTGAAGAAGTCATCTCTCGTAACAAGATCCCTGCGCCAGAGGCCGACTTACTGCGACAAGATGTGGCTGTCTTTGTACGCAAGGCCAAGCTCCCACAGTCGAACACCACAGCCGCCCAGAGAAAAAGCTTAAAATCTCTGCGGGATAATAAGGACGTAGTTGTGTTGCGGGCCGATAAAGGCAACGCAACCGTGATACTCGATACTGTGGACTACGAGCGGAAAATTGGGACGCTCTTAGTAGACGCCAACACTTACGAGAAGGTGAATTACAATCCCACGAGCAGAATTACCAGGCAAACGAGAGTTTTAATCGATAAATCTGTCACTTCCCTCCCAGAAATAGCTTATCTCACTAAACCACGTAACGTACAGCCACCGAAATTATATGGCTTACCTAAAATTCATAAGGATAATGCACCATTGAGACCGATTGTGAGCCAAATCAACAGCCCCACATATCCTCTGTCAAAACACTTGGCTGGTGTCCTCCAACCGCTTACGGGCAAAACGACGTCTTACGTGAAAGACTCGCGACATTTCGTAAGCATTATTAGAAGCTTAAAACTGGCCGAAGACGAAATAATGGTGAGCTTTGACGTCGAATCTTTATTTACGAATTTGCCCATTTCGGAGTGTCTTACGGTGGTGAGAGATAAACTAAGGTCTGAAGGACCTCCCTATTAGCTACGCCGACATGCTTCAACATTGCCTGACATCCTGCTACTTTCTATGGAACGGCGATTATTACAAACAAATCGACGGAGTAGCAATGGGATGCCCCGTATCGCCGATAGTTAGTGACCTATATATGGAATATTTTGAGAAATTAGCCATAAAAACCTCCAAAATTAAACCCATTCTCTGGCTTCGCTACGTGGATGATACCTTCTGCATCCTGAAAGGCAACATTCAAACGGTGAAAGAATTCCTGGGTCATCTAAACTCCATACACCCAAAAATCAGTTTCACCTATGAAGTAGAGAAGGACGGCTCCTTACCATTTTTGGATGTCAAAGTGACGAGGAGAAGTGACAATACTCTCGGACATACGGTATATCGGAAGCCCACACATACGGACAGATATTTGCATGCAAGCTCACACCATCATCCCTACCATCTACGTTCAGTGCAAACGTCGCTCGTGAATCGAGCACGCGATCTATGCGACACTGAGCATTTTCCGAAGGAGATGGAACATGTCAATGATGTCCTTAGGAAAAATGGATACGGAAAATATCACGAGACACGCACACGATCTAATACGGACGAAACTCAAAAACCGAGCAGATCAAGAGCATTCTTACCATACGTCAAGGGGGTGACTGATCGAATAAGTAAGATGCTAAACAGATTCGATATAAAAACGATCTTCAAACCGACCCAAAATATAGCTCGATTTTTGAGGCCTGTAAAGGATGTAATACCACTGCAAACCCCGGGTGTGTATAAAGTCGAATGCAGCTGCGGTCTAGCCTACGTTGGACAAACGAAACGGCCCATAGCCACGCGACTGACAGAACACATCAAAGCTGTTAAAAACGTTCAGCGAGAAAAATCGGCGATCTGCGAACATATATTGGATAGCGGAAGTAAGCACTGGATGCAGTTTCAAAATCCCATTGTTCTATCCAAGGAACAATTCTACTTTCCTCGCATGATCCGGGAAGCCATTGAAATAAGAAGAACTCCGAACTTCAACAGAGATGACGGCTACAAACTCTCTTCTACGTGGAACCCTCTTCTTAAAATGTTCCCGCCGCCGAACGCCGAACGCAAAGACGTAAAACAGGATACAGTGAGTGTTGTGTGCAAGACGGAATTTAAAAATTCCCGCGCTCCGAGCCCGGCCCCCCACCACCGTTATAACCTACGCAGTGGCGGCAGCGGTTTGCGGCCTACCCGCAAAACAACGGACTGACAGGTCTTCAGTCTACCCTAGACAACGGCGGCTGCAACGTCACCGAAACGTCGGGTCCTACAAATTTCACGCGGTAAATTCGTTTTCTGTCCTATTTATAATCTTCAAACAGAAGTACAGATGAATAACGTGGATGTTTTTTTTCCATGACTCTTAATAAGAGCTTTTGTGGTTTAAAAACTTGCTTAGTGCAGGCACCCCATGCATTGATGACATGTACCCATAGACTTTGGCGCAATGCTTTATACGCCATTTTAGTGGTTGCTAACCAAAAAATGTTCCGTAACCCCAAAAAAGCATGGACCAATTTGCGAGTTCTTGTCGTTAAATTGGTGACTTGAGGTTCCCAGTTCAAATGATGCTTAAATAAGTCGATTCAATGTATTGAGAATCCCGTGTTTGCCTGCAATATTAACCGGCGAAGGTGACAACGCGCTTTCTTTGATGTTAAATTGCATGACGTATTCATCCTCTCTTTCTAATACTTATTTTAAGTATGTTTCCTCTTAAAGGCTCCTTAGACGATCAAGCATGCTTGACAAGCTTCGCGTCGCGGGCAGGGAGGGGATCGTAAACCCCAGGAAATAAATATGCAAATATATTTTTGTAATATTTACGAAAAATGCCTAATTTTGTAGTTTTATACCAGGGAGTCACGTCATTCATCAATCAATTACGTCTAATTAACGTGACTCCTTGGTATAATCTACAAAATTAGGCATTTTTGGTAAATATTACAAAAAAATATTTGCATATTTCCTGCGATTTACGATCCTCTCCCAGAGCCCTTTACACTGTCTCTCGCGGCTACAATCACTCCCCTCTTGTTGTAATTTGTAGGTAATTTTTATTTCAGGTTTTAAATGTAATTTTTCAACAGTCTTCGTTTTCAGATCTACTCGTATTTATATACTAGTTGACCCGTGCCCACTTCGTTGGGCGGTAAAACTTTTTACTTGTGATGAAATTATGAGTCTGGTTTGGTTAGTACTGACTGCTATGATTTATTTCCAGATTGCGATAAGAAGGGTTATATTTTTACTGCATATGTATGTATGTATTTGCTTGCCAATTTGACTATATTACCGTTATTTGTGAGTGTCTTCTTGTGAGTGTCTAATTTGTGAGTGTCTTATCTCTTTAACTATTTATGCAGTAAAAGTGAAATTATATGCAGTAAAACTCTTTTGTTTTAAACACTTGAGACGATAAATTTAATTATCTTGATATGAATTCATAATTGTTAATAATATGACCAAATAAACATGACCTAACGATTTAAATTATTTTTTAATATAAAAAACTACTTTTTGTGACTTAAATATAAAATTTAGACATATGCCGCAGCTGACTTTTTTGTAGGCATTATCAAGCTCTACAACTTTTCTCTAGAACTTAATCGTATATCTCTCATCGTTAAGGCAGCGTTAGTTAGAAACATTTTCGTTCGACCGCTTTTTCCGACTTACTTTGGAAATCCGACTACAACGAAAAAGTCTTTTCATTTTTCGGATTAATATATATCCTATGACACTCACAAATAATGTGGCTTTCTATTGGTAAAAGACTTTTCAAAATCGGTTCAGTAGATTTAGAGATTACTTCCTAAAACGTCACAAACTTTACCTCTCTATAATATTAGTATAGATGAGCTTCGTCTTAGAATTATGGGTGAGAAAACCAAAACAGCGTTTCATTCTATATGTGCCGACCCTTCCCTTTGGATGCGGGATTATTTTGACGTGTGGTGACGTCAACCGTCGCGCCGCCCTCGGCGGGTATCTCATTATTGATGACGCTATGACATGTCAGATCTTTCTGACAGATCGCACGGCACGTCGGTTGAAAAGCTGACAAGCGATTTAACCCAGCCTTCACGGACATCACACACTATAGACCGGCGACGTAGACGCACCAACGAGATTTGAGTATGCACAAACATATTAATATGCGATCCGGTGCGAAATTCAAAAGACGCAATTTAATTTTGTTTTTTGTTAAAACCTCATTATTTATTTTGAAGGTACATATGCTATCAGCATTCTCCATAATTTTGTTAATAATATTTCTATATACCTTTTCATCCCTATAATATTTCTATATACCAAATAATACCTTTTCATATACCATTTCAAATATTACTTTTTCATATACCTTTTCATCCCTATAATATTTCTATATACCAAATAATACCTTTTCATCCCATCTATTCGAAAAGTACGACTTGGTTCGTCTTTAAGTCCGCCCAAAAGTGGTGTTTTCTATAAGAAACTTTATAAGTGCGCCGCAATTATCTTTGCGGCTCACTTTTTGAATAAGTGCGCCGCAATTTATCTTTGCTGCGCACTTTTTGAATTTGGAACATCTTAGTCTTCAGCGCCGAAGAAATCGAACCCAAATATTGTTTGAATGGCTGGTACGACAGCCCCTAGTCGCGCCGCCGGCTGAATAAAAAAAAACAAGTGAATTTAAAAACGCGCGAACGTCAATTGTTTGATTCGGACATTATTTCAAACACGCAGAATATGAAATCTACAACAATCTCAATTGCTAATAAAACTGTAACAATAAATATTCATAATTGCGAAAATGTCTCAAATGTAAATATAAGTGTTTAGTTGTTTTATTATTAGATTATTTAATTTCAACAGTTTAGTTGATACTCTATGTTTTATTAAATAATAATATTACAATAAAATATGAGGCGCCTTTTATTTTCTCATAGAGGGTGATGAAAAGTAGAGTGTATCACTCGGGCGCAAAATATTTTTGGCCTGGGCGCTTTTTTGAATCTCTCGCAACGTTCAGGATTCTACTCTAGAATCCCTCATTTCGCTCTGGATTCAAAAAAGCGCCCTCGCCGTAAAAATATTATTTTTCTCCCTTGTGATACAATCTACTATTTCCAGCCTCATCTCAATTCCCCGTCATCATTAATAACTTATTTGCCTAGAACCTTTTTTATGCCACTCGCATGAATCGTAATACCGGTAAGACATATATTTTTCATGTTCATGAATCAGACAGCCGTTGTGTAAAAAGAAGATAGCTTATCAAAAGATGTAACTCAGGTATCAAACTCCTCCAATTATTTTTACGGCTCCGTAGCAAAGCGTTCAAACGTAATGCTAGTTATTGGCGCAAATCTAGAAAAACACGTTTCGTACGCCGGGTTAACACGAGCCCGCGCGTGCGCCGTGAACTTTCACCTTCTTTTGCTTCTTTTAATGCTAAAGTTAAATATCGGACTTAGGTGATTATGGCTACGATTCTTTTCAGCATGACCTAGAAGGCCGTATCCGATCTGTCGGAATTCGCGGCCGTTGTATTACTATGGAGTTGTTACATTCAATTAAACGAACCCGCTACCCCAAATAGAGTTGTCAACTACAACAGCTCAGGAAGTTTTAACGATTGGTCGTTCTGTCTCCCGTAAAGTGAGCGCAGAAGACTTGGACAAAACACTTCCACCGTCAAGCTCCGCTACATGCCTGTAGGAGGCCAACGCCTTATCCGCGAGATAACCAGGTATGTTACCCAGCGAGCTTACACTCACGGCCTTACTTCCAATTGGGACCAGATTGCTCCGATCTCTCGACTGGTTACGAGTTCGAGGTCGCGTGTGGTCCTCTCCCCTACGAAGCGGTTAAACGTTGTAAACCGAATCTATCGCGGACCACGGCATCCTTTGCCCGGCTGTTCACCCGGAATCGGGTAGCCGATGGTCGTTTCAAGAGCAGTCGCCGTAAGGTCCGCAACCACCCCCGCTCTATAGGAAACAGTACTGCTGGAAGTAAACCCAGGAGACCGATACCACGCCCTCTCTAGGAGGTTCGAACAGATTTCTCCGGCCTCCAGTCAGTTCAAATATTCGTAGTCGCTTGCGCGGCCTTCACCTGATACTAGCGAAAATTCGATTTTAAATTAGTGCTGACCGTGGCGCCTTTTGCCCGTCAATATCACATAGGATCTAGTGGCCAACGGATCCTTTCAAAAGTAGCTGACATCAGGTCAACAACCACCCCCGCTACTTAGGAAACGTATGTTTCCAGACTACTCACGTTATTCTCCGGAATTCACAGACGATTAGCCACATGATGCGCAAACCGCCCAGCTTCGCCCGAGATGTTCCCGCAGATTGGAACAACTTATCACCTGTCCACGACACAACCGTGGCAGGGTTCAGTGAGTCATTTCCAGGTTAGTCCTTTTTCGGGTACAGAATGGAAGTTAACCCGTGAGTTGAGCCGACCCAAAATAACAAATAGCTCATTAGGCCCAAGTTGCACGGAGCTGTTAGATGCCCCATGGTGATACTAGGAAAAATAGTGTGATAATTTATTTTGTTGGAACGCCGCATCTGTGGACTTCTAATATCGCCGTTTCGTGTCCATTGTTTCAACGCCCCCGCCACATCTTAAAATAGGGTTCATCCACTATGCTACCGATTACCCTATAATAGACCTTCTCTGCCGCGAGCCGTCGGCTCCTCGAGGGGCACCCGGTTCTTAGCAGATTGAAGTTCGCCATGAAGTCGCTCACATTATAGTCTGCTTTGTTACAGAAGGCCAATTACATAGCTAGCCCTCAGACAAAACTTCCTATTAATCATTTTTGTTCTATTTACATTTTCGGGTCCTGCTGGTAGCCATATAGTATTGTACAAACTACTACTACGATAAGACCGGACTTTGAAAACGCTTCTTCAAAACAAAAAGGAGAATGATGAAGAATTAAGTAATGTTTCATGGAAATGAACTGAAAATTGATAACTCTACAGACTACAATTTATTTATTTATTCATTTATTTATTTATTTACCTATTTATTTATTTATTTATTATATTATCTTTATTTTTTATTATTGTTATTATTAATATTTTATTTTTTTTTATTTTGAAGACCACATTTTAGGGCAATTTAGTGTTATAAATAGGATAGAAAACGAATTTACCTCGTGAAATTTGTAGGACCCGACGTTTCGGTGACGTTGCAGCCGCCGTTGTCAAGGGTAAACAGTTTACCCTTGACAACGGCGGCTGCAACGTCACCGAAACGTCGGGTCCTACAAATTTCACGCGGTAAATTCGTTTTCTATCCTATTTATAATGTCAAACAACCGCGATAGTCTTCGATTTCAATTTAGTGTTATTAGCTTTTTACTAAAACTTGTACATTTGTAAGCAATCAGGCAATCAAGCAAACTTGATTGTATTATTAGAGTCTTGTCCACCCTAGAACGGGCTAGTCCCAGTTGGGTAACAGAAACAAATAAGCAAATGGTTAAGGTTTCGCCATCCGGTTCCTGTTATTTTTTTAAGCAAATCAATGTTTTATAGTAATTAATTTTTAAATAAATAAATAATAAATAAATAACTCAGAAAGTAAAAAGTCGTCAGTGACTAAATAGAACAGAATCTTTAAAATGTACTGACTGCCTTTTGAATATGTATATTATTTTAATACGCCTAGTTTCGTTATTTTTTCCATATTATTATGTAATTTTTGAAAGTTAGTTATAATAATATATATTTAGTTTAAAGCAAATAGTACAATTTTACATAATAAGACCTAAGAAAAATGTCGTAGTAGGTAAAAAAAGTACAGTGTCATATAACATGAAATTAAATTATGTGTTAACAAATAATTTCATGCATACAAGTAAAAGAAATGTATGAAAAAACAATAGGTAATGGGTTTTATATCTTTTAACTATTTACTATTTATTATATATGGTGTTAGATTGCTTAACTCAATAGTACATTTTGTAAACCTTTCCGCGCCGGGAAACACAGGTGGCGCTGATAGCATTTACGGCGATATTAATAGCATTTTTTTTGAGCCACTATAATAACACTGATATTAAATAGTTTTTTTATAAAGGATTGATTGAATATACATTTAACCAATGATAACAATAATAACAAAAAATATTAGTGTCATCTATCACATTTTTATATATGCTTATTATATCACAGAAATGTTACGAGACAGAATGACGTATATTAGTGAATCTGAATAGTAAAGTGCGTAATTATAATGTATTGAAATCTGTATACTAAATTCTAAATATACATTTGTATGTAAATAATATAAAAATATAAGAGTTATGATTGGAAAATTCGTTTGTGTTATGGTATTATTTTATCTCGAGATAGGATACCGTAAAGGCGTGTTTAGATCGCCATTTATATTGCGCCGCCACACTGCCATTCCGCGAACGCCGCCATATTCAAAATAAGAGAAGACTAATCAATGTTTGAACTTGCGTTTGCAAGATAAATTCTAGCTACCAAAACGCAGTATGCCATTGAGTAGTGATGGGTGTGATCACGAATAGCAATAACAATACAATACAATACAATACAATACAATCAACTACTCCAGTAGATAGGCATTCCTACACTTGGATGCGTCACAAAATTAAATGCTAAAAATTTAATTATTAAAAACATAACTATCGTGATAGTTGTCATCGCTGTAATATTATATTCAATATTACCTATATACAAATAATCAAAATATACTAATGTGATTTAAGAGTCAAGGAGAATAATATATTAAAATAGAAATGCAAATTCTATGTAGAATAATCAAAAAATATATATTTTATTGTCAATCCAGCAATAATGCTTTCGTAGTTTTTTTTAAAATGAATAGATGTTTAATAAATTATATGAGAATTAGAATGTCAGCTATCATAATACCGTTATGTTTAAAACTTTACGCATTTCATTAATCATCAACATGGAAAATAGACTCAGAATTTTCAAACTCCCTTATACCATAAATTGGGTTTCTTACCAAATTATTTATGATTATCTTTTTAAATTGGACCTCTCCGAGGCTTTTCATTTGCTCTGGAATCTTATTATAGAACGACAAATTTTGATGAATAAAACTGTATCGCACTTTGCTAAGTCGCTGTCGGTTTATGTGGAGATTGGATTTATTTCTCGTATCGTGATGATGAAAATCACTATTCACCGGAGCTTCTGTTAGGTGTCTACGAGCGTACATAATATTTTGGTAGATGTAAGAAGAAAATAGAGTCATTATTCCTGATTTTACAAATAGCGGCTTACAAGAACTTCTCGGTGAGACTCTATATAAACTGCGTACCGCTCTTTTCTGGAGGAGAAAAATTCTTTTTGAGTTTGGTGCCATTCCCCAAAACAGTAGGCCATACGTTATTAGAGAGTGGAAATATGCAAAATAGACGGATTTAGCTGCTTCAAAACCGCATAAACTTCTTATCTTTCTAATGGCGAATATGGCACTGCACAATTTTTTACTGAGATCATTTAAGTGATCAGACCATTGTAATTTTTGATCAATTTCTAAACCGAGAAATTTCGTGGAGGAGACATTTTCTAGTTGGTCAGACCCAAAGTATACGTCTATTTCATTATAATCAGACGGCCGCAAAGAGAAGCATATTGATTTTGATTTATTTACGTTAAGTGACAATTTATTAACTTGGAACCATATACTAAGCCTATCTATTGTTTCTTTTATTCTTTGGGCCAAAGTGTCTTTATTTTTATCGCTAAAAAGAAGTGAAGTATCATCGGCGAATAAAATGATTTCATCATCCACGGATTTCAGGCACTCTGGGATGTCATTAATATAGACGAGGAAGAGAAAAGGTCCAAGTATCGATCCTTGAGGAACACCTTTGCGGATATTCTGTGGCGCGCTCTTGCTATTTTCGACTTGCGTAATCTGAGTGCGTTCTTGCAAATAAGATTCCATGAGTTGCAGTTCCTTATTCCTAATGCCGTAGTGTTCCAATTTTTCAAGTAGTAATAACGTGTGATATTTGCAATTACGAAGAACGCGTTACGAGAATTTGAAAGAACATGCTATTTGAATCACGGCTATATACGAACAGCACCGCGTTGCCATCACTCGGCGCCGCTACGATGCGACCGATCACTGATCAGTGATTGGCCGTTGTCACTGATCATATGCCGTTCTAGCGAACGACCGCGCCACTGAACGATGAGCGGTGAGCGCCGAATTGAACCATTCATTTGGTTTCGTTTATCCTTCAGAAAAGAGCATTACGGATTATTGCCAGAGCTAAACATATAGAAACATGTAGACCTATTTTTAAAAGATTGAAAATCATGACTCTCACATCACTTTACTTATATAGGCTATTATTAGATTTTTACACCGAAAAGGAAAGTTACGTAAAATTTAAAGATACACATAATAAAAACACCAGATACAAGAATAATTTCATTCTACCATGCGTGGTTTTAAACGCTGCTAGGCAAAGTACCCAATTCTCAGGGCCTTATTATTTTAACCGTCTACCAGTTGGCATAAAAGACAATAGCAATCTCAAAACGTTCCGAAAACTTTTAAAGGATTTTTTTACAACCAATACGTTTTACTCTATTGAGGAATTTATAAATTTTACAAAATGACTTTTTTTACAGCCCCTTTATTTTAATGTAATGCGTATACTGATTATTTCATTTGTTGATTGCTTTAACTTGAATTAATAATTTTATTGATTGTTTTAGTTATATGGTATCTTATATTTAAATGTAATTACAATGTATTTAGATTCTTCTTGGACAAAACATTATAAAAATTAGTTTGATTGATTATGTGATTATTGATGATTATTGCTTGTGTTTGATCATTTCTGATATTGAATATTTTAATTGTTGATTGCGCCTAATATAGCTTCTTCTTTATGAAGTTTCTTCTGAAACAAAATGTTGTATGCTCTCTGGGCAGTTTGTTAATGAAACATTGTATGTTTTTTAATAATTCCCAAAATAAAGAACTCAACTCAACTCAACTCTTAACGCGTTCATTTCGTACGTTCACGAATGAGTCAGTTATTGCATATCGTTGTCGGGCCTACGCACGCGACCGATCAGTGATCGGCATTTCGTTCTGGCGATTACTGGCGAATGCCCGCGCCGGCTGGACGATGAGTGGCGCGTTCATTTCGAACGTTCATGAATAAGCCGTCACCGCGTCACGGTCGCAGGTGCATGAATTTGGACACTGTTATTTCAGAAAGACGAACTCGGCTTAGCACCAAAAGAGCGAGAGAATTAATCTTTCTGAACGCTAATTGTTCTAATTACTAATAAATACTAAGCAAATATAATTCGCATTTCTGTTATCAGTTATCACGCTGACAAAACTTTGTTACTTAACGTTTCACAGTACATTTCAATACAATCACGAAAATCACGAGTAGCAATTATTATCACGCGTGATAAAATACCAGTAACGTGATCGTCGCGTGATTTAAAATTGAGAATCACGCCTATCACTACCATTGAGATACCCTATATTTAAATTATAATCAATGGTTTTACTAAGGCATTTCAAACACGTATTTGCACAAAATAAAATACTTTTTCCTGCTAGCATGTACTCGACGAATCACTCTGGGACGTACGGACCGACAAGTAACATAATTTAATTATTTTTTTAATAATTAAAAGTTTAAAATTACAATTATAAAATATAAATATTACCTTAAATTAAAAAGTGAAACATAACCAAATAAAATAATAATGATAAATACGATTTAATATGGGTTCTGTAGGCGTAGACTCAACCGCGTATAGATGAGCGGTCTACTGCCTGACAGTATGAGAGATTGGTTTAATTCCGAGAGCACGGCCGGCTATGAAACCTCACATTTGCCGCTTCCCCTCCTCTCATAATCGTATTTAACACGTATGATACGATTGCACTAGCTAACGCGCGCTGTTCCACGTCGCAAACGATACTATTACCGACTCGTTACAACGCTGCAGTACTAAAACGGAACGTGTTCTTAACTGGCACAGACAGAGAAATAAGAACAGAAATTTAACCTATATAGACGACTAAAATAATAGTAAAAATTTTATTTCAATAAGCTGATGTTACTGTGTGGGAATACACAGTCGAGAAATTGACGTGAGTGCGTTCCAAATATAAAGTATCATATAGTTTGTGGTAATAGGGTTAAAACTATCAGACTCATTGTTTGATTGTAGGGCGACAGCACCCATTATGTACCTACCGACCCTATCGGCTGGATCGAATGGATAGATGGTTACCAATGGCAGCCGTTTTGCTACGTGGAGGAATTTTTAAAATAAAAGAATTATATGAATTTAGTATTAGCATTGATTGTATATTATAAGAACTAATGAGCTCTGTTGCAGTTAGCCACTAAGACCCATATGTTCAGGGTCGGTCAAACTCACGGTTCAACACCCATCCCACTGCCTCCACGTAGAAGTGCGAGCCAGGGTAGGACTCTGGCCTGCGGGCTAGTTTCCCCTAGGAGTGAGCCTTCAGGCGCTCCTGGACAATTTGTTCACCGTGTGGCGTCAGCCAATCGATTGTGCATTCTCACCGACAGACGGGGGAGTCTGGAAACAGTACTATCTCCTATAGAGCGGGAGTAGTTGTTCACCTTTCGCCCACTGCTCTTGAAACGACCAATCGTCTACCCGATTCCGGGTGAAGAGCCGGATAAAGAACGCCGTGGACCGCGTTAGATTAGGTAGAGAACGTATCACCGCTTCGTAAAGGAGTGGACTGCGTAAGCGACCTCCAACCTGTGACCAGTCAGGAGACCGGAGTAATCTGGTTGCAACTGGGAGTAAGGGCGCGAGTGTCGGCCCGCTGGGTGATTAACCTTGCTATCTCGTGGAAATGTGTTGGCTTCTTTCGGGCGTGTAGCGTAACTAAACGGTGGACTGTTTCGTCCTAAGTCTTCTGCGCTCACGATTTGGCAGCTAGGATTTTACTACGGAACACAACATGTAGATGGCACTCATGGTTCCAAACATTCGTTAATCTTCTCTTATGTTCAATATGGCTACTTTCGTTGTATGACAGTAAGGCGCTCACTATGGATGGCGCTCTTAACACTGCCTAATTCTATCTCGAAACGATTATTTTAATATTTTATACCTAATGATGTATGTTTTCTATTTGGTATAGAGCTTTAATACAGTTAGGCTCATATTACCTTTATATTTTTTACATATTTTTTTGTTATACAGGTTTCAATACGTATCTAATGACTATGCACTTTAACGTTCATATAGACTGCCTCTATCTCTCCGTATTATTTCTGTGATTTCTGTGATATTCTGTGATATAATAAATGTGATAAATGGTACTAATAACTAAATGATTTTATTGTTAATCTAATAATTAATGAGTTTTTGTAATCAATCAGTCCTTTATACAATACGATTCATTATCAATGTTATTATAGATGACAAATTAAATTTTTGTCCCAATACAATGCTATCACCGCCACCTGCATGTCGCCGGCGCAGAAGGGTTGCCAAAACCTATTATTACATCGAGCGATTTAGTGCCATATATAATCAATTGTATTAGTAATTTTATGGGTTTTGACTTAAGGTTCCGAGCACGGTTTTTACAAGTTTTAACCGCTCAATTCAGTATATTTCTTCTCAAAAGCTGAAATGTATTTCCGATACACGCACTCCGCAGCAAAAGTAAACGAACTGTCGGGCAGCGCGAAGCGTACACCACCTATCGAAAGTATGACTAATTGCCTAGGCGGTCCGTTACACCATGCTTCTATTCGAAACTGTTTAATTGCCCCTGGTTACAAATATGACAAATTGAGGCTTGTTGACGCAAAATGTAACCAAATACCTATTCGTATAAGGCCGAGTAATAACACCTGTTTGTTTATCTATCATTCAAATCAAATCAAAACAAGTTTATTCTCTTTGAAACCTTATACAAATTTAGACATTAGTACAAAAACGTTGATATTGCATACTTTGATCATAAAATTCAAAGATCAACACCAGCAATTATGGAATTTATATAATGTTTTAGAAGATAGCCGCTCAATATTAAATTATTCAAAAAATCGTCACTTAATTAAGGTTTCTTAAGTCTCACCACATCATTTATAATTTTTTTTATTTTTTTTTTATTTTTGTTTATTTATTTAAATCCAAAATAAAAATTTACAATGTTGACATAAATAACACAGTGTAAAAAAGAGCAAATACTTAGTCATTGTTTGTGAAGCAAAGAAAGTACAGATTTGATAGATTTTATCAGCTCCACTAGACTACAGTCTGTTCTGGAGTGATACCACACTTATATTTGTTACATAGTACAATTTTTTATAAATTTTCGGTTAAATTAAAAAAATAAAAAAAATAGCAACATAATTAAGAAAATTTGAAGAAAAAGACATCTAATATTAGTTAGTAAAGCGGTAATAATAAAAGGATAAAAGGGTAATTACCTACATAGGCATTATAATATATAGATATATTTATATATAAATACACACTTGTACATATAAAATATATATATACACATACACACACATACATATATACAAAATGTATCTACCTATATTCAATATATACTGTATATATACTTACATAATAATATATAAATAAACAAAAATAAATCATTGCAAAAATTTTTCTTTCTTTCTTCTTTCTGTTATAATAACAGTATAAAATATTTAAAACTACAAAGTCAATCAGATATTTATTTGACATGCTAAATTTTAAAAAAGACATTAAAATAATAACTTCGTTTAGAACATTTTGACATGAGAATTATCATATCCATTTAGTTGACATGAAATAAAAAAATGTAAGTCAAAGTTTAAAATCAATCGTGTCAAAATAAATCTAAGGTATTTATTTCTCTTTATTCTCATTCTCACTTTATTTCTCTATAATAAAGTTGAAATTGACACTTTGATTCCATAGTGTTTCCGGTGACACTTTGATTCCGTACGGTGTCCGTAGTGTTTCGGTCGGGCAAGTGAATTGTATTAATGTGTACAAGCTTTTGTACACGTGTACACGCGTACACGTGTACACGTGCTGCGGCATGACAGATATCAGCTGCTCCAACTGATATCGATGGGCAAAATTGAGGATAAACGACGCCGTGGAAGGAGGAAAAAGTCGTAGTTGTGCAATGCCAGAGAGTGGACCGGGATCACCAGTACGGAACAGCTTTTCCGGATGGTGCAAGACCGACAAAAGTATTTAGAGCTAACGGCCAACCTCCAGTAATGGAGAGGCACTTCGAGAAGAAGAAGAAGTACAGGCTTTTAAATTTTTTGTTCGTTCAGTGTCGTTAGATTGGTGATTTTACTACTAAATTTACTGACTTTTGGAGGACCATGCGATTGTAGATGTTAAATTATTGGTGATTTTTAATAGTGACTTTTTTCAAGTCCTCCTTTTCTAAAGAGATATTTTAATATAAAAGCCCTCGGCGAGAAATGTTTTAAGCATATTTCTTACTTGGCCTTTTATAATGATTAGCCTCCATATTTAGTTATCTTTGAAAGTTACGCTATATTTTTATTTACGCTTGAAAAAACATCAGCTACCACAAAATATTACTAAAAGCTAAGCTAGGAAATAAAATGTCTTTAGAAACAGTCCATGATGTGCTAGAACAGGACTTTATTTACAACATAATTTTGTCAATTCAGAAACGATTTACGCAAGACTATTAAATAGGGCAAAATGTTCGAAAAGGATTCCAAAGACTATTATTGATGACTTTTTACTGAAGACGAGCATTCAGCGAGCTTAGCCCGATAAATGGCTCTGTTCAGATATGGAGCTAAATTATTTGATTGTTTAATGCGCAATACACAGAAAGTATTAATTTTACCCTACAATGTCGCTTCGATCTAGCAGTAACTAATGGAATACTATTTTTGCTCAAATTTGGTTACCTACATAATTTAGTACTTTTTAAAATTAGGATTTGTAAAAAGTGTTTTAGCGATTTTTTCATTGTGGCAACTCCTAACCGACAGTTCAGACAGTACATCCATTGCTAGAATCTACCATCGCAGTTGCGCGTCTGTCACGATGCGCTCGGTTGCAAGTTCCATGGAGGACAGATATACTTACTCGTTTCTAATGGTGGGAAGTTCGAAAAATAAAAAGATACAGTCAGATTAAGACCATTTCCAGATTCAAGTCTGCCTTTATGTAAGTGTGTATTTCTGTGTAGTCTGTATATGTATTTTCCTCCGCGATAGCGCCCACAAGCTTAATACGATTGGCCTGGAATTAGGTATGCAGGCATCATATGATCATGACAAGAGTTGAAAATATTATTTTTGAAAACGGTCTAACAGGGGGTGCGCTAATCATATTTTAATCTCGAAATGTTGGACTTAAAGACTTGAAATTTGGTACAGATATCATGTTGAGCCGAAATCATATTGTGAAATTTTGGTAGTTAATGGGCCCTTGCTGAGTTGGCCACGAAGACCCATTCTGTTCAGGGTTGGTCACCTCGGTCACACGGGTCAACACCTTTCCGACGGCCTCCACGCATGAAGTGCGAGCCTGGGTAGGACTCTGGCCTTATGGTCAGTTTCCCTTGGGAATCAACCTTCTGGCGCTCCTGGACGGTCTGCGCACCGTGCGGCATGAGCCAATCGACTGTGCACTCTGACTAACAACTTGCGGTGTCAACTACAACGGGCGAGCCCGTCACCACAGGACGTTTTAACGATTTTCTCGTTCTATCGCCCTGCAGTGAACGTAGAAGACTTTGGACAGAACAAATCCAACGTCCAGCTACGTCACAACCCGCAAGAAGCCAACGCCTTACCAGGAGATAGCCAGTGTAACCTGGCGGGCCGACACTCGCGCCCTTGCTTCCAATTGTGACCAGATTTCTCCGGTCTCTCGATTGGTTCCGAGTTCGAGGTCGCTTGCGCGGTCCTCTCCCTTACGAAGCGGTGAAACGGTGTGCACCAAATCTATCGCGGACCAAGGCGTCCTTTGCCCGACTCTGAACCGGGATCGGATGGCCAGTGGTCATTTCAAGAGCAGTCGCCGTAAGGTAGACAACCACCCCCGCTCTATAGGAAACAATACAGTTCCCAGACTCCCCCGACTGTTAGTCGGAGAGCACAGTCGATTGGCTTGCGCCGCTCGGTGTGCAGACCGTCCAAGAGCGCCAGAGGTTTGATTCCCAGGGGAGACTGGTTGAACCAGTGTCCTACCCAGGTTCGCACCCCATGCGTGGAGGCCATCGGATGGGTGTTGACCCGTGAGTGTGACCGACCCTGAACACATGGGTAATCGTGGCCACCTTATCACGGGCCCATTAGCTCCCAGTCGGGGGAGCTCCCCCGACTCTGACTAACAGTCGGGGGAGTCTGGAAGCTGTACTGTTTCCTATAGAGCGGGGGTGGTTGCGGACCTTACGGCGACTGCTCTTGAAATGACCATCGGCTATCCGATCCTGGGTGAACAGCCGGGCAAAGGACGCTGTGGTTCGCGATAGATTCGGTAAACACCGTTTCACCGCTTCGTAAGGGAGAGGACCACGCAAGCGACCTGGAACTCGTAACCAATCGAGAGACTGGAGTAATCTGGTCACAATTGGAAGTAAGGGCGTGAGTGTAAGCCCGCCGAGTAACATTCCTGGCTATCTCGCGGCTAATGCGTTGGCCTCTTACGGGCTTGTGGCTTAGCTAGTTGGTGGACTGTTTTGTCCTCAAGTCTTCTGCGCTCATTCCAGGGAGATAGAACGATCAATCGTTAAAACTTCCTGAGGTGACAAGCTCGCGCGCTGTAGTCCACAACCCTAGTTGTGAAATTTTGGTTGAAATATCTCATATACAAGCTAAACTAATAAAATTCAAATGTCGCCATACATTTTAATCAATTATTAACGCCAAGCCGCCTGAGACAAGCCGAGAACGAACCGCGCCGCCCTAAGGCCGCTGTGTAACGGAACCGAAACCGGTTTGTCTGCCGGCCAAAAAAGGGCTCTGATCAATTTAAATTATGAAATTTATATTCAGATGAAATCAGTTCATGGCTACTGGCCAGGAAGTCTTGCAGCGAAACAACTGATTTGTCCCTTATTTCCAATTTAGAGTGCCTCACACATTTTTGTGTCCCGGTTCTCACGCAAACGTCGCTATGTTCATAGAAGACATTTCAAAGAAGTTCTTGTGGGTATCCCATATTAGGTTGAATGTGACTCTCCTCACCTTTGGCACTGGCACTAGGGTTCACTTCATCACCATATATGTATATCCTGGCCAGGATGGCGTTAAATGCGAATAAATAAAATATGAGAAGATGGCCAGCGAGGTCTGCTCGGGCGGCGCGGGCGGCGCACACTGAGTCTTTTCAAATTTTTGTGGTTATAATTATTTTGAGGTCTTAATGGACGTATTTTTGTTCAGAGACCTAAAATAATTGTTCTACTGCAATAATTCTACGTTGTATTTCACATTAGTTAACGAAAAGGAACACAGAAAAATAATATATTTTATTTCAGATTGTTTTAATTATTTAAAGTTATGTATATTAATTGATTCGCTCAACACAAAAACAAACATGTGACTTTGGTTAAACTGCAGGGATATCAAAAAAAAAACATCTCATCGTAAAAAAGGTACTAGCGTCTTGAAATATTAAATATTTTTTAATTATTTCATCGTTTATGCGTATGATTTTTTTCAGTAACATTTAAAATATATTTTGGAATAGGTATTTTATGGGTTTTAATTGATTTCCCTAAAGTTTGATCAAAGTCACAGTGTGTTTTTGTTTTGAGCGAATCAATTGCAGAATTTGTTTAACTAGGTCGAAACCCGTACCGTATTTTTTTGTTTTTAAAGTCTACACTATTCACTCACCCACTAAGTTCTAATTTTTCTCACTCATTAAAAAATCTAAACTTATAAACTTATGAATGCCTTTCTTACATGCTAGATATAAAAATAATAGACAAACATCAATGCAGTAATAAATGTATTTACTAATTATTACTTAAATTAAATCATTAAAATTAAATAGAAATATTATATAATTTAAAATATAACTTAAATATTAAATCTTAAACAATAAATGTAATTCTAAGTATTATAAAAAGTAATAATAATATCGAAAAAAGAGGTCAATTCTAATAATCATTTACACTCCTACATAACAATCATGAACATTACTTGATGACATTTCTAGCGTTTATAATGTATGAAATCATTCACTTCGCTAACCCAAATTTTAAGTCTGCCAACGTTCAGCGACATTATTAAATTCTACTACTGAGACGTGTTCTCTTTCTAGCGTAATCATATTATTATATGTAGTTTAATGAAACAGACGATCACACTCACTGCTTGGCCAGATAGCAGACCTGACGCTTCTGCTAGTTTGGAGGAGTGAACTGTTAGATTTATTAGTGATACTTTTTGCGTGCGATCCTTAGAGATACAATGACATGATGATTAAGCGACGTTACTTCAGCGAATATACCGAATGATGGAACGAACAATAAACTTAAATCAAAATCGGGCTCCAATCCATAGCAAACCGCTCGTTATAAAAGGGATTAAGTTCTACTCTATTTATAAAATGATCAGTTGACTGGGCTTGATAAACACTAAATTTAAAATAGTAGAATATATAACAGTTTTAGGTAGATTTGTGTTTAAAAAAGTACGATACATTATGTTTCGGCGGACAGAATTGTATGGTTGTGGCAATGTTTTAATTAAAAACACTAACAGATTTTGATAATGAGAAAAATCTGCGTTGAAAATGAAACACTTTCATATATAGCAATTGCAAAAAAATGTTTTGCGGAAAGCTATATTTCTGTATATTTCTTCAGCATCCAAATGTAATCTATAACTTTTATTTTACTAGAAACGTGTTAGGAATGATTTTCTGGTAAATAGTCTATATTGGCCGAAAGATAGTTATAGGCTAGCGGTGTTATGTAGGTATAATGGAGTTTTGACGTGTTCCTGGTGTCCGAGGTAGCTACTCCACCTTACTACCATTTTGCAGTTACGATTTAACTACGAAACGCAATGTCTATATGGCACTCATAGTTAGAAGCGTTCATTAATCTTCTCTTATGTTCAATACAACAGCGTTCGTGCGATGACTATATGGTATCACATCTCGAAATAATATAAAAAAAATACGTGTGGCACTCGGGGACTGCCGCGGTAAAGCTATTGCATAGCATTTTTTAACAACTTATGCAATTATAAATATTTATTTATTTTATTTTTTCTGATATCAGATAACTGCGCTCTATCGGAAAATGTTGAAATTATTCCGAATCATTTGCGGCTGCGAAAGCAAATGATTCGGAATAATTTAAACGTCTTCCGATAGAGCGCCGCGCACGAATTTTTTGTACGATAAAGCAAAAAAAACGGATTATTCGAAAAAACTCGTAGATAAAAAGATAGATAATTAAATTATCTTTAAAATGGTGCAAGTTTCATAATAATACGCCAGATAGTATTTGCGTAGTAGTCGTTTTTGTGTTCGGTTAGACCTAATTTCACAAATTAATTACACTATGTAATATAAACAAAATCTAAAATATTCAGAGCTAAGAATATTAGGAAAATGTTCTTGTTTAATATATATTTTTTTGGAAACGTAAGCAGTACTCGTTTAGACGTAATTATCAGTTTAAAATCATTAATTTTCGTTAAGAAATTTCTTCATTCGGTCGCCGCGCTGGCCTAGGCCCGCGATAAAAGCTATGCAATAGCTTAATAAAATAAAAAAATACGTGTGGCACTCGGGGACTGCCGCGGTAAAGCTATTGCATAGAATTTTTAACAACTTATGCAATTATATTTATTTTTTTTTTTTTTTTTTTTTTTCTGATATCAGATAACTGCGCTCTATCGGAAAACGTTGAAATTATTCCGAATCATCTGCGGCTTCGGAATAATTTAAACTTCTTCCGATATAGAGCGCTGCGCACGAATTTTTTGATCGATAAAGCAAAAAAAAACGGATTATTCAAAAAAAATCGTAGATAGATATATAATTAAATTATCTTTAAAATGGTGCAGGTTTCATAATAATACGTCAGATAGTATTTGCGTAGTAGTCGTTTTGTGTTCGGTTAGACCTAATTTCACAAATTATTACACTATGTAATATAAACAAAATCTAAAATATTCAAAGCTAAGAATATTAGGAAAATGTTCTTGTTTAACATATATTTTTTTCGAATCGTAAGCAGTAATTATCAGTTTAAAATCATTAATTTTCGTTAAGAAATTTCTTCATTCGGTCGCCGCGCTGGCCAATGCCCGCGATAAAAGCTATGCAATAGCTTAAAAACGTTTTGAAGTTTTAAGTCATAGCTTTTAATACCTAATTATTATTTACGTAAAGATGTCAATTTTTAATTACGTGTACAGGTCCAATACGTAATAATTACGCACTTTGATATACATACTAGTGGTATTCTTTCAGTCCGTATTATTTCTGTGATGTAATCTGCCTATATAGATGACACGAATGCGATAGATGACACGAATAGTTGAATGTTATTATTGTTATCATCGGTTACATTATTGGGTGTTTATAATCAATCAGTCCTTGATAAACAACCATGCATTATCAATTTATCATAACAACCATGCATATCGGTATCAATGCATTATCATAGATGGCCAAGTAAATTGATGTAAGTTTCGCGGCACAATGTTATTAGCACCACCTGCATGTTACCGGCGTAGAAGGGTTGCCAATACGTGCTATGGCATTAAGCGGTGAACGGTTTAGTGCAGATTCGGCCACAAAACCCACTTTGTTCTCGGATCGGCTTACCTCACGATTCAGCTCCTATTCAGAAGCCTCCTCGTGTGGAAGGCTACCCCGGGTAAGACTCTTGGTCTCAGCCTCAAAGCTGGTGGACCGGTTTCTTCCGGCGGGATTGCATCCCGGCGCCACTGGACGGTTAGTTCGGCGAAGCCAATCGTTTGTGCATTCTGACTAATTGCTAAAGGAGTCTGAAGACTGTGGAAATACATTGTCCCTTGGGAGCTAACGGGCCCATGATGAGGTGGCCACGATGACCCATGTGTTCAGGGTCGGTCACACTCACGGGTCAACACCCATCCGATGGCCTCCACGCATGGGGTGCGAATCCTGGGTAGGACACTGGGTCAACTGGCCTAAGTACGCTGTTTTCGGGATCCAATACAGCTGCGAAACCAGTTTAGTTCCCAAGTTTCATTAGGAGCATTTCATGGGATACTGTGTCAGGGGCTTGCGCGGGGTCGGGAAGTACAGTAATACACTTTTTGTTGGCGTCTACATACCTAGTGATATGCTCTGACATTTTTAGTACTGCATCTTGTGTTCCCATTTTTGGATCTGAAGCCGTATTGGTTTTCGGATGACATGTGATTGGTTTCTAGATGATTACAGAGTTGTGTAATTACTATTTTTTCCAAAATTTTTGCTAAAACATCAGGTACTGATATCGGTCGATAATTTGATGGATCAAACTTCGGTCCATATCTGTCACCTGATACTTGATAAGAACTATGTTTTCGGTTGATTATGTTTAAAAAAAAAAATGATAATATTATATTAATTAATTAAATTCACAAGTATATGTGCACAGTAAGAAACCTTTTTAGGCTACTTAATTTATTGGTCAATTTAGTTATATATTAATCTATATATTTATTTATTTTACTTATCTATAAACTTAAATATTTTCTTTTTCTTTATTTAATATTAGTTCTTCATTTATATACACATTTATATATTTATAATAACCTTAAAATTTATAAGAATGAATGAGCGATCGGAATGAAGGAGAAAAAAAAAAAAAAAAAAGAAAGAAAGTGAAGTCACTATGATTAAAGTGAAGTCTTAAATACTATCACCCCAGAACAGATATACAATCTAGTGGGGGGATAAAATCCACACAAATGCAATCTTATCTGCTTCGCAAAAATCAATTGTATTGTTTTGGATAATTTTATAAAATAATAAAAAATAATAAAACCAGTCTCCCCTGGGAATCAAACCTCTGGCGCTCCTGGACGGTCTGCGCACCGAGCGGCGCAAGCCAATCGATTGTGCTCTCCGACTAACAGTCGGGGGAGTCTGGGAACTGTATTGTTTCCTATAGAGCAGGGGTGGTTGCCTACCTTACGGCGACTGCTCTTGAAATGACCATTGGCCATCCGATCCCGGTTCAGAGTCGGGCAAAGGACGCCTTGGTCCGCGATAGATTCGGTTCACACCGTTTCACCGCTTCGTAAGGGAGAGGACCGAGCAAGCGACCTCGAACTCGGAACCAATCGAGAGACCGGAGAAATCTGGTCACAATTGGAAGCAAGGGCGCGAGTGTCGGCCCGCCAGGTAACATACTGGCTATCTCGCGGTAAAGGCGTTGGCTTCTTGCGGGTTGTGACGTAGCTGGACGTTGGATTGTTCTGTCCAAGTCTTCTACGTTCACTGCAGGGCGACAGAACGAAAAATCGTTAAAACGTCCTGTGGTGACGCCCGTTGTAGTTGACACCGCAAGTTGTCCCCTAAGCAGCGGGGGTGGATGTTGACCTGTTGTCATGCCACTCTTAAAATGACCTTGGGCCACTCGATCCCGTGTGGCACTACGGGCAAAGAACGCCTAGGTCCGCGATAAATTATAATTGAATTACCGCCGTTATACAACAGGTAGCGGTCACGACTTAAAGAGGGTAAACGACTTAAGACCAGTAACCAGTCAGGAGGACGGAGGTATCCTGAAGGCTAATTCCAGACGGAGATATTCTAACAAAACTGGTAGTTAAGGAGCGAGGCTGCCGGCTGGGTACCTTTCCCGGTGCCTCGCCGTAAGGCGTCGGTTCTAACTGGCTGCTGGCGAGCTAGACAGTAGATTTGTCTTATCTCAAGTTTTCTACGATTATGTTTCGTTGTGCCAGCCTGAGGTGACGGGTTCACCCGTTGTAGTCGACACCGCCCTATTATGGTATTGAGCAATCAAATATCATATATAATCAATGGTTATAAGTCGAGGTGCTATGTGGTTATAATGGCGTTGACTAAACGTGCAGGACAGGAAAGGAACTTTCTCAATGAATTTTGAAGTAAAACTGGTGTTCAAGCTATTCCTCTGAATACTTGCTGTTTGTGGATAAACACATTAAGTATATTGCTTTCTTTCGAGTAAAGTTGTGTGAGGATCTCAAGATCTTGAATAGTATATCTTGTAGCCTTGAATATTAATAATGTTATGAATATTACGGCCATAAAATATTTAAAATATGTCACAGTGCGGCGCGAGAGAGCGGGCGACTGAGAAGCAAATAAGCCTCAAAGACGCATCCAGTCGGAGTGAGTGGAGAGCTCTTGGACGACTCGGAATTGATCGTCATGTGAGAGGTCGCGCCCGCTTTCGCCTGCAATATTCGCTCGGTGTGGTGCTGATCTTTTGCTCCGCCATTCAGGCGTACCCCTTTCCTTTCCAGCGACGAGCAAAGGAGTAATTGGAGTGCTCTCTCGCTTTAACGTATGAACTCACCTCGACACCCCCTCCTTCCCCACGACACAGACTACAACTAGGGCTAATATATACTAGATGCGTCACGACTTGATTAGGTTAGGTCATTGTGACTCCTTATTCACCTTTGAGTTTACTTTATTTTTAAACTGTTTGGATAACCCATCGCGATTTTATTTATTCTTAAAGTTGAAAAGACTTTGGTTAAGGAATTTGCATAATACTGACAAAACTGACTCCATCCATATATCAATCCCTTTCCTGACTTGCTTTTTCCTCAGTAGCTAAAAAATTTTCGTTGATTTTAACTCAGTTTTTCGAGTAGAATATTGTCCTCAAGTAAATATTGTCCTTATCAAAAGCCGTTTATTTTTCAAAAAGATAAATATAAATATTTGTGTTCAGTACAGAATAAGAACACAATTTGATAAGGTTTGTAAAGAAATCCGTTTATAGGATGATGTTTTTATTTAAAATAAAATTAGTAAAAGCTACTTAAAAAGTAGCGAAGGAAATCCCAGTTTGTATTGGGAAATGCTTATGTTTGAATGAGATATACTTACGGATGTGCACGACTTTCGACTGTGCAAGTCGATAAGTAAATAAAAACATCATATATATATATATATATATATATATATATATATATATATATATATATATATATATATATATATATATATATATATATATATATATATATATATATATATATATATATATATATATATATATATATATATATATATATATATATTAAGCTACTTAAAAAGTAGCGAAGGAAATCCCAGCTTGTATTGGGAAATGCTTATGTTTGAATGAGATATACTTACGGATGTGCACGACTTTCGACGGTGCAATGTAAGTTTAAAGGTCCTTTTGCAGTCGACTAACGATCACTATTCATCCATATATCTCATAAATAGGGCTTAAGGATATATGCATAAGGATAAGCCCTATTTATGAGATATATGGATAAATAGTGATCGTTAGTCGACTGCAAAACGACCTTTAAACTTACATTGCACCGTCGAAAGTCGTGCACATCCGTAAGTATATCTCATTCAAACATAAGCATTTCCCAATACAAGCTGGGATTTCCTTCGCTACTTTTTAAGTAGCTTTTACCAATTTTATTTTAAATAAAAACATCATCCTATAAACGAATTTCTTTACAAACCTTATCAAATACAACTATATATATATATATATATATATATATATATATATATATATATATATATATATATATATATATATATATATATATATATATATATATATATATATATATATATATATATATATATATATATATATATATATATATATATATATATATATATATATATATATATATATATATATATATATATATATATATATATATATATATATATATATATATATTTTTATATTTGATAAGGTTTTGTAAATAATCCGTTCATAGGATGATGATTCGCAGTAAAATAAAATTAGTAAAAGCTACTTGAACAGCAGCGAAGGAAATCCCAGCTTGGATTGGGAAACGCTTATGTTTGAATGAGATATATTTACGGATGTGCACGACTTTCGATTGTGCATGTTAGTTTATGGGTCCCTTTACCGTCGACGAACGATCACTCATCATCCATATATCTCAAAAATCGAGCTTTTCCTTTTGCAACACAAAATGCCTCCAATTGAGGCGAATTAAAGCGAAAAAACTAAAATAAAACACTTTGATCACATCGGCAAAGGCCGTCTCATAAATGGAGGATGACGTTTCGAAATAATTCAAAATTTCGGACGTTTCCAACATTTAAAATATGACATTATTAGGCTGCGTTAGTTATCAACGAGCCATTAAATCGAAATAAAAATATAAAACCTCCAATGCACAATGAAATGAAAGAAGATACTTCGATCTTAATTTCTGGCAGAGAAGTTTATACTAAAGACTATATAATAATATCTAAATAAGGTAAACTTGTATAAAATTGTATAACATTAGCAAATGTATAAAGAAACATGGTAGAAAAACTGTATAATATTTTTATATTTGATAAGGTTTTGTAAATAATCCGTTCATAGGATGATGATTCGCAGTAGAATAAAATTAGTAAAAGCTACTTGAACAGCAGCGAAGGAAATCCCAGCTTGGATTGGGAAACGCTTATGTTTGAATGAGATATACTTACGGATGTGCACGACTTTCGATTGTGCATGTTAGTTTATGGGTCCCTTTACCGTCGACGAACGATCACTCATCATCCATATATCTCAAAAATCGAGCTTTTCCTTTTGCAACACAAAATGCCTCCAATTGAGGCGAATTAAAGCGAAAAAACTAAAATAAAACACTTTGATCACATCGGCAAAGGCCGTCTCATAAATGGAGGATGACGTTTCGAAATAATTCAAAATTTCGGACGTTTCCAACATTTAAAATATGACATTATTAGGCTGCGTTAGTTATCAACGAGCCATTAAATCGAAATAAAAATATAAAACCTCCAATGCACAATGAAATGAAAGAAGATACTTCGATCTTAATTTCTGGCAGAGAAGTTTATACTAAAGACTATATAATAATATCTAAATAAGGTAAACTTGTATAAAATTGTATAACATTAGCAAATGTATAAAGAAACATGGTAGAAAAACTGTATAATATTTTTATATTTGATAAGGTTTTGTAAATAATCCGTTCATAGGATGATGATTCGCAGTAAAATAAAATTAGTAAAAGCTACTTGAACAGCAGCGAAGGAAATCCCAGCTTGGATTGGGAAACGCTTATGTTTGAATGAGATATACTTACGGATGTGCACGACTTTCGATTGTGCATGTTAGTTTATGGGTCCCTTTACCGTCGACGAACGATCACTCATCATCCATATATCTCAAAAATCGAGCTTTTCCTTTTGCAACACAAAAATAATACCACAGCAGGGATTATTGACCAACACTGAAAGAATAGAGAGAAAAAAAAAAGGCGTGGAGTCGCTCCTGGTCTACACAGACCAGATAAGTCTCCTTTCATTTATTTTATACGTTAATTTATTTAGTATATATATATATATATATATATATATATATATATATATATATATATATATATATATATATATATATATATATATATATATATATATATATATATATATATATATATATATATATATATATATATATATATATATATATATATATATATATATATATATATATATATATATATATATATATATTTGATTAGTATAAGTGTAAATTATTATTTTCAAATTGAAATTATGTATTAATACTAAATAAATTAACGTATAAAATAAATGAAAGGAGACTTATCTGGTCTGTGTAGACCAGGAGCGACTCCACGCCTTTTTTTTTTTCTCTCTATTCTTTCAGTGTTGGTCAATAATCCCTGCTGTGGTATTAGAAGTCTGGCCAACCGGACTTCTTCCTGCCTCATACAGTGGTGACACAAGTGAAAGTCGAGAATCTATGCTGGAAAGGAATAGGCGATTAGTATATCTAAAAACTAATGATTAATGAAAAATATTGGTTCTATATTTCGGTGTAAACCGTTGTCAAGATAAATGACATTTCTGAAATCGAACAATTCCTTGAAAATTTAAATTCAAGAAATCGAACCAATAGAAATGATTACTAATATTTTACACGATCCAGCTAAAGTATATCATAACCGACCGTGAAAAATATTATTTTTAATGAATGATTATAAATAAAAAATAAAAAGCAGTTGATGAGTATTAAACCTGATTGAATAAACCACATTAATTTTGTCTATTGAGACCCGAACCTTTGCAAGCGCCTAAAATATAAATAAAAGCCATTTCCCAAGATTTGACATCCCTTTGTTTTGCATTATCACCAAGGCACTTTATTATTTTAACCTTAAAACATTGATCAAAAGTTAAATTATGTGCCCTGGCATGCAAAGATATTGGGAGCTGGCGTGGAGTCGCTCCTGGTCTACACAGACCAGATAAGTCTCCTTTCATTTATTTTATACGTTAATTTATTTAGTATTAATATATAATTTCAATTTGAAAATATATATATATATATATATATATATATATATATATATATATATATATATATATATATATATATATATATATATATATATATATATATATATATATATATATATATATATATATATATACAACTCTTTCCGGCCCACTATCAACGTCCTTTTAAAGAGTGGATATATTCGAATTTCAAATCGAATTTTCGAAATGTCATTCCGCATTTAAGAGACGATTGATTGTGATTTTTTTCATTGTTTTTGCTTAAATTTGTCTTTAATAAAGACATTTTATATTGGTTTGCAAAAGGATACGCTTTGTTTTTGAGATGTGGATGAAGGGTGATCGTTCGCTAGCGATAAAGGGATCCCATTAAACCTACAGTGTACCGTCGAAAGTGGTACTCATCAAAGAATACATCTCGTTTAAACAATAAGCATTTCCCAGTCCAGTCCGGGAAAACCTTCCAGCTATGTAAGTGGCTTTTATTATTTTTATTTCTTCATCAAAGTGTCATCATTTAAACGAATTCTTAAAAAAAAAAAAAAAAGATTTTACAAAAAACCAATCAAATATTAACAATATTATACAATTTTATCTTATGTTTTGAACTCTTGTAAATATCATATAGCCTTAAGTATAAACTTCTCGACCAGAAATTACGATTTATATCTTATTTCATGGGAACGAGCAAATGAAGTATTTTATTTTTATTTTCATTTAATAGCTGGCTGATAGCGAGCCCACCAATCGTATATCGTCCTTTTAAAGAGTGGATATATTCGAATTTCAAATCGAATTTTCGAAATGTCATTCCGCATTTAAGAGACGATTGATTGTGATTTTTTTCATTGTTTTTGCTTAAATTTGTCTTTAATAAAGACATTTTATATTGGTTTGCAAAAGGATACGCTTTGTTTTTGAGATGTGGATGAAGGGTGATCGTTCGCTAGCGATAAAGGGATCCCATTAAACCTACAGTGTACCGTCGAAAGTGGTACTCATCAAAGAATACATCTCGTTTAAACAATAAGCATTTCCCAGTCCAGTCCGGGAAAACCTTCCAGCTATGTAAGTGGCTTTTATTATTTTTATTTCTTCATCAAAGTGTCATCCTTTAAACGAATTCTTAAAAAAAAAAGATTTTACAAAAAACCAATTATATATATATATATATATATATATATATATATATATATATATATATATATATATATATATATATATATATATATATATATATATATATATATATATATATATATATATATATATATATATATATATATATATATATATGTACAGAATTATTTATATAATAAATAACAACTTATATTATATAAAACATTTATCTGTCCAATGCACAACAACATTATGTCTGAAATCGAATACTATTGCTGCAATACAGGAAAACATTAAACGTAAGGCGATATGAAAATATCCAGAATCTACTTATATTATATATTATATACTTAATATTTATGACGAATTAATTAAGAAAAATAGACAACAATCACAATAAAAAGTGCAAAAAGAGCAAACGGCTGCTTTCGATCTGAATTACTGAATAATTGCCCCATTGATTTGCTGTATAACTTTCGGTCGAGAAGAGGGAGAAAGAGTATGATAACTATATTTGTGTATTTGTTTGAAAAACTTTATTATACACACACTAAAGTACAACAAGGTAGGTATATTGACAAATGCAACAAGGTAGGTATATTGCCAAGAGCAACAAGGTAGGTATATTGCCAAGTGCAATATTTTACGGCTATACCACCAGGGTTATTCTGACTAATTATATTGTTTATATTGGCAAATTAATATATAACAAGTATATTTTTTTGTAAATTTGTGATCATAATAAATGAGAACCTACATAATAAATATACTAAAGTAAATTAAACTGAAATTATTTCCTAATTTTTTTTTCAAAAAAACAGCAAGTCCAGGTTTTCAAGGGAAATAAGAATAGGGCGAGATATTTTACATGTCCTCTAAACTATCCTCTCCTGGTCGACTGTCCTGCGGCTATTTTATTACCATTAATAGCCACTATGACCATACCTAAGCGTCATTGCTTGCATCTCTCGTTTAAAATAAACACAAGTCGCAACTTTTATCGGCCAAATCGATATAAAATTTACAATAATGTTTAATTCAATGTAATGCATTTTAGAGCGGCAGTAGCTTTCATATCCCCGGCATATTATAGTATAAATAATAACATCCCATTCTTTTTCTTTCTACCCCTTAACAAAGGCGGTTATGATGTCAGCTGCTGCTTAAGGTACATTTTTACAATGATGTAGATAGGATATTATGCCGAGTAAAAGTGTCGGTAATACTATACGAAACATATGGACACCAGCGGGTAACAATATGTTTGTCGGCTCTTGTGGTTTTATAATTCATTAAAAAATTTGGCAATCACATGGTATTTTTGTCAAATCCTAAATTGTTCAAAACCCTTTACTTTGCATATATTCGCAGCGTGTTAATGGTTGCATCTACAAATTGGGAATTCACAATACCACGTGCACAAGGATATACACATAATAATATATATACGGTGGCATAGTGGTTAAGTCGCCTGATCTTACATTGTCTGTCTGGGCTCGGGTTCGATTCCCGGCTAAATCACCATTTCCGTTGGGATAAAATTAACGGAAAATAATTTTCAATTCTGTCGATTGAAATAACAAAACACACACTTACCCACATGTTACACGCACATATACATTAAAACATTTCGTAGGGTTGGTTGTAAAATATTGTCGTATAATAATAAACCCGTCCATTGGGAAAATTAACAATAAAGAGTAGAAACAAACATACAAACAACAATATTAGAAGCGTCCAATAACGTTATATGAGGCAACTCAACTACTACTGTCAGTGCTCGGGATAGGAAATGTACAAAGTCAGCCTGAATCCTTTCAATATTGTTTTATTGGTGAATCGCCATAAAACTGCGAATATAATACTATTACATAAAAATAACGTGAACAACCGCTACCCCAGTTGAAACCCCAAACAACGACACTGCTAAAACGACACCGGGCCTTGCTTGCCCCATCTCTGCCGTGTTATGACTATACCACGTAACCCGCGAAACACTGAACTGAGATAATCGCTCTTAAAGTTTTTAACAGATCTATCCGTTTTATTCCTAAACTACACCATACATTTTCTTGGGGTATTTTTCATATCATAGATCATTTAAAGTTCTTCAAATCCTACCTACAAAAAAATACTCTATATTCAGTATAAGTATTTTTAAATGATAAATATCTCTTTTTTCGCACAAATTCAATAGCAAACAGTATACTTTATGATGACAATACCACGTATTATTGGGTTACGTGGTTTTGTAATTATAATATTAGAGTTTATTTTATTATTTATGGATATTAAAGCCTGTGTAGTCAATGGAAAAAAATCTTAGGTGTCTTTAGATTACTTAATATATATATAATTTTCATATTAAAATTTTGTAAGAGTTTTTTATATTACCAAATATAAAAAAATAAGCAGACAGGCAATAAAATTAAGTAAAATTCCATAAAAACACTTAAAAAGGTATGTGAAAAATAAATTGTTTTTATTAAGTATAATAAATTATACAGTCATTTATAATATTATTACTTACTTACTATGCAGTTACAAGTTACAGATTAGATTTAGTTTTTTTTTTTTTACTTCTTTAACGACCTCCTTCCAAACTATAATCATCTGGAAGGTTTTCATTAACTTCGAGGTTTTCAAAAAACTCCCTATGTGAAGCGGGCATACATTTAGCCAACTTTACGAGGTCTTCTTTTTTTTCTTATTTATCCCTGAACACGAGTCCTGGTGATCTAGATCTGTTAAAGTGTGACACTGATATCATTGCCTTTGGAGATTGCGTTCTGAAGTTTAATCTGCAGAGATTTTTTGTATACATTTAACTCTAAAAACTCTGCTTGCTCATAAGCGTTCTTAGCGAATAGTTTTGTAGAACCTCTTCTAAATTCAACCACTTTTAGGTTTGAAATGTTGTATGACTTAGGGAACTTGACTGTCATCTCATCTTAAAAATTTCACGAAGTCTTTATATCGGAGACTTTGCACCTCCAAATTGCGCCTAGAAGATTTTATTTTCATCTGAAAATCTTGATCACCAGCAGTGTTGATTTTTCGCGCAATACACGCATGAACGCTGTCGGCAGCCATAAAAGTATGACCTGGTTCCAAGTATGTTATTTTGATGGTTTCTACCTCAACGCTAGAGTCATTGACTATTCTTAGTAATGCTGAGTACAGCGTTTTGTTTTTATTTTGCGAGGTACAATTGTCCATATAAAATATAACCTTAGTTAGGTTATATTCCAATTAGCCTGACTAACAATGGGAATATTCAAAATAATTGAATTGCCTCGGCGGGCTGCTGAGGCCCGCGCCGCGACCGAGCCGCGGCACGTGGTTTAGTCGTAATACGCTAGGACTATGGGCTGCGATATTTATTGCGATAAAACCCTATAATAGTGGTTTACGTATTTTAGTCATAATAATTTTAAAAAAAATTGGGTTACGTGGTTTGTCCACCACGTATATCTCGGGAATGAAACGTCATAATGAAAAAGTAATAATACAGTTACATAGTATTTGAAGAATAGAGTTGAATAAGCCTTATTCCGACAAAACCACGTAACCCGGGTTGCGTGGTTTTGTTGGAACACGGCAGATCTGCGCAAAACAATATAAGCGATTAGCATGGTTACACAAACACATTGCTGGGCACGATGATAGCGACGCTGCACGTCAGTGTCTTAAACCGTCGCGAGGAGTCACGCGAAGGTCCCAGTTTGCACCGGACCAAAGGACGCTCGGCCCATTCGTCTGACAGACACTGTGGCCAAAATCTTTTTTAGCATAGTCCACACGAGGATGAGCGAATTCATGCACCGGAATGAGTACCTTGGAGTATCAGTTCAAAAAGGCTTCATGCGTGGCGTCTCGGGCTGCCTCGAGCACAATTCTCTCCTGGCTGCTGCCATCAAGGATGCGAGACAGCACGAACGCCAAATCAATGTATGCTCGACCTAGAGAACGCCTTTGGGTCAGTCCGACACAGTCTCCTCCACTTTGCACTCCGCTGGTACAACTTCCCACCAGTCGTGCGTGACATTGTAGCCTCCTACTACAACTGTCTGACGTTCCATGTCAAAACGCAAGAATGGACTACCCGCTCTATACCATATTCAATTGGACTATTTCAGGGCTGTTGCCTCTCCCCGACGATTTTTAATATAGTTTTTAATATACTGCTGGAAAGCCTGACCCAGTTTGACAGGAAGTGTGGCTACCGTTTTGAAACAGACGGCCAATACATCTCGTCGTGCCTCGCTTTTGCCGACGACCTAACTTTCATCACCAGAAGCCCCAAGCAGCTTTCCCTGCTATTACAGAAACAGGAGCTTTTCTGCGACTGGTCAGGCTAATGTTTTTGCTAAGGAAGCCCTCCAAATGTTTTTGCCTTGGACTCGCCCGCATAGACACAAAATTTACATCCTTTGACCCCAAATTGGTCTATAAGGGCTCTAATATCTTCATTATAGACCCAAACAATCATTTCAAATTCCTCGGCAGAAAAATCACCCATCAGGGAAAAGACGTCTCGGGCGATCATGTTATGGAGCAATTCAAAAGTTGCCTGGCAAAAATAGATGCCTTGCTAATTTCTGGCCCTCGTAAGGCCTGGATCTATTACAATTATCTAACGTCACATTTGTCATGGCCCTTTCTTACTTACGATTTTACCAAAACCCAACTGTCCCGTCTAGATGGGAGCTAACGGGCCCATGATGAGTTGGCCACGATGACCCATGTGTTCAGGTTCGGTCACACTCACGGGTCAACACCCATCCGACGGCCTCCACGCACGGGGTGCGAACCTGGGTAGGACACTGGGTAAACCAATCTCCCCTGGGAATCAAACCTCTGGCGCTCCTGGACGGTCTGCGCACCGTGCGGCGCAAGCCAATCGATTGTGCTCTCCGACTAACAGTCGGGGGAGCCTGGGAACTGTATTGTTTCCTATAGAGCGGGGGTGGTTGCGTACCTTACGGCGACTGCTCTTGAATTGACCATTGGCCATCCGATCCCGGTTCAGAGCCGGGCAAAGAACGCCTTGGTCCGCGATAGATTCGGTGTACTCCGTTTCACCGCTTCGTAAGGGAGAGGACCGCGCAAGCGACCTCGAACTCGGAAACAAACGAGAGACCGGAGAAATCTCGTCACAATTGAAAGTGAGGGCGCGAGTATCTCGAGAACGCCGGGTTTATTCCTGGCTAACTCGCGGTAAGGCGTTGAACTCTCACGGGTTGTGGCGTAGCTAGACGTCGGATTGTTATGTCCTAAGTCTTCTACGCTCACTGCAGGTCGATAGAACTACGAACCGTTAAAACGTCCTGTGGTGACGGGTTCGCCCGTTGTAGTTGACATCTCAATATGTCCCGTCTAGATGCGCTGGTGACAGCTAGTTTAAAATCCTGGCTGTCATTAGCCAAACCAGCTGACCCCTCGACTCTCTTCAGGTCCAAACAAAATTTTGGGCTAGCGTTAAAACTGCCCTATCTGCTCTACGCCAACTCCAGAATAAACAAAAATTCGATCCTGTGCAATTGCAAAGATCCGGCAATATCGAAGCACGTAATAACTGGCCGTAGTGATTCAAATGATCTACAAGTCCGCGTAGACTTTCACAAAAAGTTCCTTACTGGAATCAGCCAGAATGGCACTGGTCTGGGGTATGGCAGTACAACCACGAGCGGCGTGGACTTGAAGAAGTCTCTTTTGCGGGTAGATTACGACAGCAACAGTAAGGCTCATGCTATTGGCCTTCAATGCCAGAATGATTGGACACAACAATTTGGGACTTTTGCAGTCCGCCTCCAATGCACTGGAAGGTAATGCTCTATGACTGGACGCCAGAGATGCTGAAATTTTATTTGAATGCCTTTCAGAATACACTTCCAGACCCCAGTAACCTCGCTCGTTGGAGGTTTGCCGAGGATAGTTCTTGTCCCCTCTGTAGCAATACCCCTTGCACAGCTAGACACATTCTAGCTGGCTGCAAGGATGGCCTTAGATCAAGGACGGTACACTTACCGCCATGACAAAGTTCTCGCTGTTATTCGCGAGGTAATTAGTCTCTCAGTGGCTCTTGCCAACAAGGGTTTGACAGTATCCTCCAAACCCCCAATATAGTTTGTGCGGGATGGCTCTAAAGGCAAAAAACATTTAACTAGAAAACCTTTCTCAATAATTGAGAAAGCTACAGATTGGATTCTGGAGGTTGATTCGGTCTCTAAGCAGTATAAATTCCCTGAAAGTCTCGGATGCACAGCCCTCCGTCCAGATATAACTCTTTACTCTCTATCTCGGAAGGTGGCCCTTATTGTAGAATTAACTGTTCCATGGGAAACAAATATCCCAAAAGACCACGAGTACAAATTAAATAAATACCATGATCTTGCAAATGCCGTAACCCGGAACGGCTTCACTGTTCACCTCAATGCGGTGAAAGTTGGCGTTCGTGGCCTGCCAGCTAAATCTCTATTTCACCTCTTTAAAGATCTTGGCCTTTCCAGAAAAATAATCAACTCTTTCTTAGAAAAATTATCTAAAACTGCGATTTGCGCATCTCAAATTCTATGGCTTCAAAGGGGGAGTGAATGGGTGGTAAGGTGACGCTCACATGTGGCAAGACAGCTGTCCTAAACCTAATGAAACCTAATAAACGAAACTTAAAAAAAGGGCATTATTTTCGATATTTTTTCAATGACTGCATATTGATGACAGAAGATATCCTGAAATGTCGTTTCTTTTAGGTTACCTTTAGTCATCAAGACACCAAGTAATTTAATAATAATCTTGAAGAAATTTAGTTTGTTTTAGGTTATGTTTTGTCATCATCACCAAAGTCATTTTGTAAAAATCCTCGAAAAAAATCCGAATTTATCGCTAACACATTGCATCGTTAACATCAGCAGCGCCGCAGACCATTTTTTTTTTCGAAATTCACGCGAAATTTGAAAACAAACTTTTTGTTTGCGGTGATATTCAAATATTTAGGAATTTTCTATTGTTTCAGGATACCTTTTGTTATCAAAACGCAGTCATTGAAAAAACACCTCGAATATAGTCTCATTTTTTTAAATATCGCACATTTTTTTCACGAGCATGCCATCATTTTTGTAATATCGCAAATTGTTATCGATATTAGAGACCTCGCGATATATCGACTATTTTCCAGACACTACTACTGAAACAATATGGCCGATCTGTTGACGTTTAATATGGAAACTTTGAATGCCTATATCTCGCTTATTTATTGAGAGCGACAAAAGATTATTGCAGTTTCGGAATCTGCGTGGCGAATATAGTCCGGTGACGTATGAAAAGGAACAATCCAGGAGATGTTCCTATACTGCAGTTATACCAAAATTTGAAGTTGACCGCAGTCGAGAATTTCAATAAAAATTTTTTTTAGTCACTATTACGATTGAAACGAATCAAACGTTAATCACCATTGACGACAAAACGAATCAATCATTAATCATAGAGAACGATTAATGTATTCAATCATTAGTCATCAATAGTTAGTCTCACGAAATTTTGCCCGCCACTGCCTGGCCGCTGTAAATTTCGGGTCTGTCGTCCGGCGCTCGCGCAACACCGCTCGAAGCGCGGGCGTCTCTCTTCTCCGCACCCCGCGCCGCAGCCCTCTTTTCCGCCAAAATGCGCCACCACAACTATACGCCTAGACCAATTGACGAACAAGGAGGACTTTACCTTTACATTCGTTATCAGCTTACATAGTCATATTGTATTAAACTTTTGACCTAAATTTATAATATTGTTTTAATTAGTAGTAAATCTAGATATGCCGTTTCTCACCGGGATCGGCCGATCACGGACACGCACCACAAAAAACACAAGATTATCGCACCTCTTCAAGATTTATGGCTTCTTTCGCTATTAGGGAACGCCGTACACCTGGTTGACCCAAGTTTTCCATAGATTAATGAACCCCTAAAATTTAAAAACCTACTATACTTTCAAATTTATATTTATTATGCAGATATTACAAGTTATATATATATATATATATATATATATATATATATATATATATATATATATATATATATATATATATATATATATATATATATATATATATATATATATATATATATATATATATATATATATATATATATATATATATATATATATATATATATATATATATATATATATATATATATATATATATATATATATA
This sequence comes from Micropterix aruncella, assembly GCA_944548615.1. Taxonomy (NCBI): domain Eukaryota; kingdom Metazoa; phylum Arthropoda; class Insecta; order Lepidoptera; family Micropterigidae; genus Micropterix; species Micropterix aruncella. The sequence goes on along the minus strand of OX155980.1, from coordinate 77,960,242 downwards.
TATATATATATATATATATATATATATATATATATATATATATATATATATATATATATATATATATATATATATATATATTATTGTGTGTGTGTCGATTTCTATTATTACGTATTATTATCTTGCTTCTTCTTTATACATCATTGTTTTAAACAGGTTATAGCCTAACTAGGCTATAGTCTGTTCTATGCTATATCCTGTCCTATTTCAATGTCACCTGAACAAATGACATTGAAATAGGATGACAGTTTTTTTGCTACTGGATTTTTGTCTATGACAGTTTAGTTGTACACATTCGTACATTTTACTGTAGGTTATTGTAAAATACAAAATAAAAATTGATATCTCATTATCAAACGCTTACCGAAAGCAAGAAAGTGGGCAGCTTTATTATAGTGCAGACAGGAAGTAAGTGAACTCTGATCGACTCAATTCGTTTGTAGATTATAAATATTTTATGTAGATTATTGTAGAGTATTGCGTGTTCATGGTCTGAACCGCCCGGGCCAGCCGTTTCCCCATTTCCTCTCTGTCGCGCAAACATTGTTCGCAGCATGAGTCGCAGTGTTGCATTAGCATGCCTTTGTGAGGCGAACAGCAATTGTTTCCGATTTCTCCCGTGACATTTATTGCCGTATACACAAGAATAAATTCTGCACAGTCTCCTAGCACAATAAAGTCAGGCCATCCGCACCGCTCGCGTCCCCGCGTACCACTCCTGATGGAAAACCGCTCGCAGATGGAAAACTGCTGATTTACCTGTTATTGGTGTGGTTGATTGTCAGATACCCAGGCGAAATTTCCTTTTTTGGCAGCTACCTAGAGGATTTATATTGTGGAACTGAGGGATGTAGATGGTGAAATGACTGATTTGCTAGACCTGATCTGCTAGACAGCTATTTATTTAATAATTATTTAGTTGGCGAGCACAACCGTAAAAATTAGGCACACTCGTTGACTGAATAGGTAGGTGTCTACATGTACCATTCTAAGGCTTTCTTTAGAGCGTACCTGTAAGTGTCCAGCTCCCCATACCATATAATAATCATGAGAATACTAGCATCCTATGAGTCTAATATTCAGGTGTTGGTTGATGAGAATAAGTTTTTAATCTTAAAAATGCAATTCTGGATTTTCAATGCGGATTGTTATGTTCTTGCTTATAGGGTAAAACCGGGATAAATGCCGCACTGGGATAGATGCCTCTTTTCTAGAAACCCAATTACCAAAAGACAAAATCAATCAATATCAGTCGACGAGCCCTGATAGGGGCCCGTGACGTCTTCCACTATTCGCTCTGTTAGGTGGAGCTTCTCGTGAGCCGGGCCCATCGACCCGGCTTTCATTTGGTTTTCACAGGGCTTGCTGACCCTGTGGCAGGTATCTTAATTGGACGCCTGACGGATCAGTCGTCTTATGGTGATAGGATGATACGGGAGTGTGTACATGGCATCTTCTGAGGCGATGACTGCTGTGCTGCAGTACCCGCGCTGGTGGTCCGCTAGTCTAGCAGACTGCGCGGGTACGGCTTCCGGATATCTGGCGGTCTGGTGTGCAGCGGAGCGAGCTGACGAATGTGCTCGTGCGGCGAGGTGTCGGCCCTCTGGTACATGGCACGCGCGAGGCGCTTCACGTAATCCTCCACGGACTCTTTCTCGCTAAAGTCGCGTTCCAGAGTAGCGTTTCTGACGTACCATGGGGCTCCCGAAACTTTTCTCAACCCCACATTCATCAGCCGCTGGATATTTGTCCGCTGTGACGTCGATATGAGGTGGTACCAGGCCGGTGCCGCGTACGTGAGTTTTGTTCTCACGTACATCTTCAGCATCAGCAGTCGTGTCTTCGCCGGAATCGCGGCCGAGCGAAGCATGGGCAGCAGCGCATAGAAGGCGGATTTCGAAGCGGCGACCGTCGCTTTCGCGTGATGCGAGAAGTTGAGGCGACGGTCAATATGCACCCCGAGGTACTTGACCGTGTTTTTCCACGGTACCGGGGTGCCGTCAAGTTTCATTGGCTCTGGATAGGCTTTAAGTGAGCCGGTGATGATAGCCTCGGACTTGGCCGCGTTGACGACAATCCGCCACTTCCTTAGCCATTCTGGCATAAGGTCTAATTGCTGCTGTAGTTTCTTGGCCGCGAGCTTGATGTTCATTGAAGATGCCATGTACATTGCGTCATCTGCAAATAGCGCCAGCTCCGCGTCGGCGCTGAGCGGTATGTCGTTCGTGTAGACTCCGTATAGCGCCGGCGATAGGCAGCTTCCTTGCGGGACTCCCGCCGCGATGGGTCTAATTGTTGACTGATTGCCCTCCACCGCGACGTAGAATCCTCTTCCGGAGAGGAAGGAAGCCACCACGTTTCGGAGCAGGCGCGGTGTCGTTGTCTGAGTCGCCAGCTTGTATCGGAGGCCCTCGTGCCAGACTCGGTCGAACGCCTTTTCGACGTCCAGGAAGACGGCTGCCGAGTGCAGGTGTTTGTTGTAGGACTCCGTAAGGCGGTGTACTACCCGCGTAAGTTGCAGGGTAGTCGAGTGGCCCGTACGGAATCCGTACTGCTCGGCGCGCGGGGCGAGGGCAGCAGCGAAATCGGTCGATAGTTGCCCGGCTGCCGCAGGTCTTTGCGAGGTTTCGGCAGCATTATCACCTTGGCCGTCTTCCACTTCTCAGGAAAGTGACCGAGTCTGATGCAGGAATTGAGAAGCCCTGCAAGGGCCGGGAGCTGGCGACGCGGTAGTCTTCTTAAAGCACCGCTACCGATGCCATCGGGGCCGGGTGCCTTCTTTAGCTTGAGCTGCTGGATTCGGCGCTGGAGCTCCGCTGGAGATATCGGCGAAATCTCTTCGCTGGGCTCCGGCTGGATTTTCTCGTCCATTGCGAGGAAGTCGCAAACCGACTTGGAGTGTTCCGGGTCCTCGACCTCGTGTGGAACGAAGGTCTTCTCCAAGTGGTCCTCAAAGAGAGTCGCTCTGTCCTCGGCGACGTAGCGGAGGTTCCCGGTCGGATCCAGTAGTGGCCGCGCTGGTTCAGCCGTACACATCAGGCGTCGATTTAGCCTGTAGATGGAGGGCATATCGTCGCTAATAGAGTCGAGGAATTGTTCCCACGACTCGGATGTGTGGGTCTGCAGCTCTTCTCGCAGGTTATCGTTAGCCTCATCTAAGCGTTGCTTCGCTTTTGGGCACCGAGTTGTAGCCCAAAAGCGATGCAGGCGTCGTTTTTCACGCAGTTTGTCCCGCAGTCGTTGCGGGAGGCGCGGACGTGTAGCACTCGCCTCTAGCGTCGACGAGCTGGCTTCCAGCGCGGTCTTGATAGCTTCTTGGAGATTGGCCACCCGACTCTCAATGTCCCCGATGGTGACTGGTGTCTTATAGCTGATGACCGCTTTCTCCATCAGTTTGCCATACTTCACCCAGTCAACGCGGCGGCGCTCTTTTTTGTGACTCGCTGTAGCCACGTCCGTCTGTACTTCCAGGAGAACTGGCAGGTGATCCGACTGAAGCTCGTAGATAACCTCCTGCACGTAGGTAAATGTCACGTTGTGCAGGAGGGCGACATCGAGTACCTCTGATGAGTAGCTTGGCACGTTTGGAACGCGAGTGTGCTGTTCCGGCCCGGCGACCGTAAAGCCTGTTTGCTCGGCGTGGTTAAGCAACAGCACACCGTTTACGTTGGTGCGCGTCGAATTCCACGCCGGATGCTTGCAGTTGAGGTCGCCGGCTACTATCGTCGGCATCTTTGGGTGTAGGAGTTTGTCGATGTCGCCAGTCTCCAGTCGGTTGTTGGGCGGTTTGTAGACTGCAAGAATTCGCATATCTACTCCGCCGGCTCTCAGCTGAATGCCCGTTGCGTACAGCGAGTCCAGCTGCGGCAAGTCAATCTGTTGGTGGAGCATCGTCCTCCTCACGAAGACGGCTGTGCCCCTGTACGCGCGACCTTCTGTCGTCGCGTTGTCCGTCCGGTACACGATGTAGTTGGGCACTCGTACCGAGACGGACTTCAGGAGCTTCGTTTCCGATACTAGGAGGACGTCAACCTGCTGCTCCTGCAGGAAGGCTCGCACCGTTGGGAGCTTCTTTTTAATGCCGTCCGCATTCCAGTGAACGATCCTCAGTGGCCTGCTGAGGCAGGAGGCGTTGCTGTGCACTGTAGGACGGACGACGGCCCCGCTAGGCGCTGCAGGGTGCGCGACAGAATTGTGGTGGCTTCCGCTGGATTCATCATCATGTCGTTGACCAGCTCCAGCAGGTCTGCCACCGTGATTTTTAGCTCTTCTTGCGTAGCAGAGCGAATCACGTGCGGTTGGAAGCGAGGGGGCGGGGGGGTCGCCTCCGTGGTGATCTTCACCTCCTCTTTTTGAGGAGAGGGTTTCTTCGGCCACTTCGAGCGCCGCCGCCAAAAGACAAAACAGCAAATGCGTTGTTTAAATACGCGACACATGCGCCCCCTGCCTCAGTGACACGCAAGCTGTTGTGCGGGGCGGACGTTTCTCGCTTATATGTCTGAATACATTCGCAGCGGACACGACGACCCTTCAAAATTTCACACGTAAGTATTCACTGCTCCATATCTTTATAAGTAGTAATGGATTACATTTAATTGTAATTGTGGTAATACATTAGTTCATTGAGAACACTTTCAGGAGTCAATCACTGATTTTTTGTATCTATTTTACTTAAAATACAAAGGGGCATCTATCCCTAGCGTAAAGGATAGTCGCCCCGAGTTTTCAAAGGATAGATGCCTTTAGGGGCTTCTATCCCTCTATACTCTAAAAGCCCTGTCAAAGTATTTTAAATTGTTTTTATATTACGTCATGGTTATTTTGACCCTTACTAATAGATATTGTAATATGTGTGTGGGTACTTGCATGTCAATTAAATATTTTATTCATGGGTACTTTGCTCATTGTAGGATCACGTGAGAGACAAGCTATTTATAGTTTAAACAGTGAAAACAAAGATCACTTCACCCTATGCTGTAAAAGGTAAGAAAGGTCTACCCGCGAAGAAACAAAGAGAAATAAACAAGAAAAGACTAATGATACAAAAGACATTTTTTGTATAGAATGCTTTGATAGCTTCAATAAACGAAGTCTAAATGTGATTGGATTCAATGTATAATGTGCCAGAAGTGGCTGCACTATACATGTACACTTTTAAGGAACTATTGCTCAATATGTGGAAAACTCAAAGCGATTTCCGGTTCGACCTAAATAAAGAAGGATTGTATCTGCAAATACCTATGTTGATTTTCAATTTTTTTAAATAATTACTAAGGTTAAATGAAGTTGGTAAGTTTTATTTTGTTGGAGATGCATATGAATGTTGATTTTTAAAAAATGTTGAATAATTATTACTACGTTAAAACGGGAATGTTAATGTTTCGTTAGAGATCATTATATGAAAGTTTTAAATACGTTATCGATTAGAAACATATATTTTTTTGTTAAATTGATTTAATTTAATATTTAATTAATTATGGTTATTCTTATATTTAAATATGGTTATGCGTATCATAATACCTATATCTCAAAATTATAAATAAATCTTACATTGTGATTACTTATTCTTGTTGATTATTGAAAATGCATCTATCCCCTATCACAGGCATGTATCCATATAATCCCTGAAAAAATGGTCTCGCAAGAACTAAATTTCTGCCAAACCAGTAATAGTTAGGTAAACAAAGATAGATTCTAAAGCTATATAAATGATTAAAGTAATTACATTAAGGAGGTAATAATCTATGCCAATACCTTTGGTATTAAAATAATGAGGCGCTTTCGAAAACTAGGGCATCTATCCCGGTTTTACCCTAAAGCAGTTGCCGTTCAAATCAAAACCATGTTAAATAATGTTAACATTTTTTTTTTCGGTAGAATTCCGTAAGCTGTCCTGATGTGTTTAGGGGCATTTTACTAACGATCATAAAGTACCTAATGCTGTATTACTCTTTCAATCTCGTCACATAGTATTGTCCATTATCAATGAAAAGCTGCATTTCTTTCACGATATTGGAAAATAGGACAGTATTTTTTTCATATTTTATATTCTTAATATTTACTCAATTTGCCTTAATCCCAAATTTGGAATATATATTGCTCCCTTAAAGATTACCACAGATAAAAGATTATAAAGCAGACTTTATATCGTGCAATCCTGACTCCACCTCTTTAGAAATATTCTGGTCAACCTTTTAATGAGCGCTCGTTTGGGGCAATTAGAAATTAGTAATGATACGCTAATATTTGTCGTCTATTACCGCTTGTTGGAAAATTTCGACTATGGTAAACGAGATAAAAATGGATTTACCGCTTGACTTTTTGGTGAAATTATCAAATGCGGTAAATCTGTTTTGATAACCGCGATAAACAACTGCGGCATTTTTCGATTTTTTGATTTTTCATTTATCGATCTTGCTGTGGATAAGTTTATCGAAAGCCTTCTCAAAATCGATAAAACTTTGGCCGTATACGTATGTTTAACACTTTAGATTATTGTATGTGCTGTGTATATTCCGTAATGATTAAATAAACAAGTATTCAAAAAGTGCAAATATCTATGCATATTTCATCAAATCTTATTGTGGTTTATTGCGTAAAATTATTAATTAAAAGTTTATAAATAAAATAAAACTCATTTCTTCGTGATTATCGTGTCTTTCGTGATCGTAACGACGAAAGGTACCGACAATCCCACTACAAAATCATGAGCGGAGGAATTCCTCGGGAAATTCCAAGCTCTGTATATTTTGCGGTACATAGACCAAATGGAACTGCTGGCTGACGTTTACTGGACCGCATGCTGCCTATTCCAAACCACAAAGAGCTCAAATGAAATGCACATTTAGAAATAGGCGATAGCACTCAAATGGTACGAAAGGGATACGGGATAATGCCACTACAAGCCCTACCACAGAATTTATATTTCCTAGCCCCTCGATTGAATAGTTTGCAGAGAAAAGCGCAAGCGGTCGGGGGAATTACCGGCAGATAAAAACGCAGATAGCCAATTAAGAAAGCAATTTCTGGTTCGCGATTTCGCGGTGAAAATAAATCACCGTCAGCGATTTTGCCGCGTTTTCCGTCATCGGCATCGCGCCGCGCTGGCGGCAGCCGCAGCCAATCGGAAATTATGCCATAATGAAATTTGCCCCATTGCCTCGGGAGGCGCGCTCCGTATTCCGGACTACCCCCAATCCGACGGGCCTTATTCAATTTCAACAAATAAGAATAACGCTGTTTGCAGAGCATCAACTCACGGTAAAATGCGAAATGGGGAGCGTCATTCCCGCAATACGAGAAACCGGGGCGACATTGTTTTTTTAACTCCTAAGTTGTGTTTCTGCTGTTTTAAATGTTCAAATAAATGTGACTATGATTAGATACAAAATAAAAGGATAAAATTAAGATTTTATCCCTTTATTTATACTTAAATCTTATCAGCTGTTCATAGATTCTACCTCCTGTTCTTATGCATAGTTGGCACTGACGGTCAAAACTCTTTTATATAAATAGAAAAGCCACCTGATTGTTGCATATTAACCGCCTTCAAAGAAGGGAGGAGGTTATCAATTCGGTTGTATCTTTATTTATTTTTAATGTTTGTTATCTCAGAACTCCGTTATTCATGAACCGATTTGAAAAATTCTTCTTTTTATTCGATTATGTTTAATTGTTTTTTTTATTCGACCCCAAACTTTATATACTTATTCAGTTATGATAGCCCGTTTTAAGTTTTATCATGACATTGCTTCTGCACCCAGGGTTGGCTCCCGACGAGGGAACTTCTTAAAGGTCAACAGCACAGACACAAAATTTTGTATAATGTAATCAATTACGACAGCCCGTTCTAAGTTTCACCAAGGACTGCGGCACCCAGGTTTGGCTTCCAACGAGGGAACTCCTTAACGGTTAACAGCACATACATAAAATTTTGTATACGCATTCAATTATGATAGCCTGCTCTATGTATCACCATGACATGGCTGCTGCAGTTATAAAAAAAATTGGAGTCGGTTTTTCTTATTGTTAAAATTTTTTCTATCATTTGCCATATATGGTATTACTCTAGTTGAACATTTAATCGCCTAATTATTATGTATTGAAATCTGCATACCAAATTTAATTTATTTTTTTATGTAAATAATATTTGAATAATAAGAGCTCTGATTTCAAAATTCGTTTAAAGTTTTATTAATATTTTATTTTTAGATAGGATACCGCATAGGGGTATTTAGAATACCATATAATAGGCTACTGAACATAATAGAAGGTTAGTCAATAATTTCAATTTCAAAAATCATAGCTGCCAAAAGGTAGAACGGCTTTGAGCAAGAACCTGTATAATAAATTATAATACACATAAATATTCCTCGATTTTTGTCTTTTTGTCTAACAAAAAGTGAAGACCGCACCGAAATCCGTCCGAAAAGGAAATATTATTAAAACAGTTTTGCCAATCGCAGCAAGTCAAGGCACGAGCCATAAAGTAGCGATATGGCGGATTTCAATATGTCTGCGTGCGTGTTGACAAAATGCGAAATAGTAAAACACGACACTGATCGATGGCTGCTGGCGGGGCTTTAGGCCGATTGCTTTGAGAGCGCCCGCTCGCCAAGCGTTCCTGCCGCTGCGACACACAAACCAATCGAGGTCCGCTCTCCTGCCCACCCACAGGAGTGGAGGGGGAACCTGCCAGGCCCCCGCTAACAAGAGCATCGTAACTCAAAACGAATCAGTCGATGCTTACCAGGCAACATATCGAATCACAAAAAAAAACATTTGGGCCAAAAAAAATATTAGTCCCTTACATATGAGGCTCTAAAAGTCTCAGTAATCGAGAAAGTGATACAGATAAAATAGTTGGAAAATCATTTTTATTGTTGAAATCAACGACTATCGCGGTTGTTTGACATTAGAAATAAGGTAAAACGAATTTACCGCGTGAAGTTACCTTCAGATACAAGCATGATCCAATACAAACAAAACAGAAACCAAGCTGATATTGTAGTGTATTGTTACCATACGTCAAGGGCGTCACAAATCGATAAGTTAGATGCTAAACAAGTTCGATGTATGTAAAAATGATCTTGAAATCAAACTTAAAATCTAGCTCGATCACTGAGCCTATTTAAAGACGCAATACACCTGCAAATCCCGGGTGTGTATAAAATCAAATGCAGCTGTGAGTTAGGATATATATTGGAAAAACGAATCACACAATCGTCAAAGCTATTACAAACGTTCAGCAAGAAAATCGGCAATCTACGCACACATAATGGGTGCTGTTTCAAAAATCTCATTGTGCTGTCCAAAGAATATTTTTATCTTCCATGCATGATCCGGGAATCAATTGAAATAATAAGAATTTCACGAATTTCAAAAGAGACGACAGTTTCAAACTCTCTACTACGTAGAACCCTTAGTATGTCCTTTTTCTCGCCGAGAGCATGGTACATCCTTGCTACACAAGATACAGTGGTTGTTGTGTGCACGGCGAATTTTCAAAATTCACCCAGGCCGAATCCGCTGCCATACAACTGTTATAATCTGCATCAGTGTGTTACAGCAGCAGTGTGCTTCCACCCGCAGAATAACGGGTGACCATTGACAGTACTTCAGTCTACCCTGTACAACGACGGTTGCAACCACGATGAAAGATAGGGTTCTACAAACTTCACTCGGTTAATTCGTTTTACCTTATGTATATTTTTTTAAGAACTCGCCGCGAAATTGTCCATTGGATGTAGTCAGCTATTATAACATTCTTCCACTCAGAACCCAAGGTACTGAAATTGGCTGATTAGAAGTCGTCGACTATTCTTCCGGTGTCCTAAATCGGTGATAATGCAATCGTTAGAAGGCAAACGGCTCGTTTGTATTGCAAATGCACGTATAACCTTGTTTTGCTGCTCCAAAATGCTGTTTTGCTGGCTTTTGTCTAACATTGAGAGGTGCCGGTTACTTATTAGGAAACGTACATCGCTAGACCCCCTCCCCCCTCCCCACCCCCTCCCCCCCCCCGCTTGTCGCCGGAATGTGCAAGCGATTGGCTGACGCAGCGCGGTGGTCAAACCGCCCAGAGGTGTGCCCCAGGATTCGCACATCCAATACCTACTGTCTATGACTTCGGGTTACAGCAGAAGTTCACAGAGGCCCTCTCAGGTTAAGTCCCTTCTGAAGAAGGCTATCCGATGGGAGCTGAAACGTGAGTTAGGCCGACCTAAGGAAACAAAACAGGCTATCAGGCAGCAGTTGCACTGAACCATTAGCAACCAATTCAGGCAAACGAACGATGTATACTATAGTGCGTTGACTTTATTTATCCCTAAAAAGGAATAGACCGAATTTATATACAAGCGTTGCCGACCAATTTCTTTATAACGCTTCGACAACGAACAACTTTTATTGGCTTGAATACTTTTTTATACCCATAGTCGTGAATGGTTTTGGTTTGGATCGTACGAATACTTCTATTATTCACCGGCTGATTGTTTATATACATTCTTTTAGTGGTTGTCCATTTCAAAAATAGCAATAAATCACTGCTCTTGAACTTTGTCAATTAATGAAAATAGCAAAGATAGTAGGTACCAGTTTTTAAAAAGGGGAACAAAACTGATCCTGAAAATTACAGGCTAATTTCACTTCTTCCAGCTTTCTCCAAAATTTTCGAAAAAAAAATATATAACAGGCTATATCTATTCGCAAATAAATTCGATATACTAAATAAATATCAATATGGTTTTAGGAAGAATATATCCACCACCTCGGCGATTTCGGAGATGGTAAACTTCATTACCGACACTTTTGAAAATTCTTCCCAACCCGTGGCAGTTTTTTGTGATCTATCCAAAGCGTTTGATTCGGTTCCCCACGAAATAATGCTCAATAAATTAAACAGTTATGGGATTCGGGGCAAAGCCAATAATATGATGAAATCCTACTTAACAGGCAGGTCACAGGTAGTAGAAATAGATGGATTTAGATCTACACCTCAACCGATATCCTGCGGAGTTCCCCAGGGATCGATTCTTGGTCCATTATTATTTTTATTTTTTATTAATGATATAGGCAATTGCTTGCCAGCCTACACCAAAACCTTACTCTATGCGGATGATACAAGTTTCCTGTTTCACGATAACAATCTTAAAACGACCTAATGACCAATGCTAATCATGCGTTAAACCTAGCAAGTTCATGGTTCACAGAGAATAATCTCTTGCTTAATGCAAAAAAACCGTAACTATGCACTTCTCCTCAAAATATAAATCGTCTGCTAAACCATTTAATATAACCCTAGACAACGGTACTCTAGAATTAAGCAAATGGACAAAGTTCCTAGATATCATGATCGATCATCATCTTAGCTGGAACATCCATATTAATGAACTGTGTAGTGCGCTTTCTTCGGCAATATATGCGATTAAAAAAAAATCTTAGCTGGTGAAATCGCTGCAATAACTGCGTATCATGCCTGTTTCCATTCTAAAATGACTTATGATATACTGATATGGGGGAATGCCACAGGCAGTTCTAGGGTTTTCCTTTTACAGAAAAGTGCACTAAGAGAAATTGCAGGAGTATCCCGTGACACGCACTGCAAACCATATTTTCTTAAGTACAAAATACTGACTTTTACGTCTTAATATATTTTACAATGTCTACTATATTCTAAATCAAATATTAACGAACAAGAGGTAAACGGGAATATGCACTCCCACAATACACGCAGACGTGATGACGTTATCCTGCCTAAA
>OX155980.1:77871121-77948283 GCA_944548615.1 Micropterix aruncella | reverse complement strand
CCCTACTTCGACTCGGGGAATATCTGCGGAGGCAAATGAAATACGATTAGTTAGTGCGTTACAAAAATTCCTACCGTTGAAGTGAAATATTCTCTTTTGCATGGATTGCTATTGCTAATAAGATAAAAAAACGAATATACCGCTTGAAGTTTGTAACACCCGAAGTTTCAGCGACGTTGCAACCACCATTGTCTAGGGTAGACTGAAAGAGCTGTCAATTCGTTGTTCCGAGGGTAGGCCGCATACCGCTGCGGCTACTGCGTATCTTATTTATTTTTATCTTATTTATAATGTCAAACAACTGCGATATTTTCTGATTTTATATTGCTATTGCTGTTTTTTCTATAGGGAAAAATATACCCTTTTTTAACCCCCTACCAGTGCTGAGGGTTTCTGGAACCAATGTTTAATTTCAAGAGCAAAGCAACCAGTGGGGTGGACTTCTATTATGAAAAACAGTCTGATCAGCAGGGTTTGAGGGAAAAATTAAAACTTTTAGTTTTAATTTTTCAGCTGAATATTATTGATAGCAGCTTCTTTATATCGCACCTTTAGAAGTAAAAAAAAAACGAAATTCGAAATTTTAAATTCTTCCATCTGTCAAGTAGCTCGTCTTGTTATTTCCCTTGAAATAATAGGAAATGGCGTGATTTTACGCAATAAAATGACTAGTGTATATATTTTTTGTAATTTAATAGATTAGGCAATAAAATAAGCACATTATTGTGTGTATTGTGTGAAAATAGAAAAACGCTGGCTTTGATGTTCATATTTGTACTTGGTGCGTTTTTTTAAAGAAGTCTTGGATCTGACTGCTTTTTTTACTAACTTCAGGCTGTTACGTCAACAAAAAACACAGAAGAGCTAATAGATTCATCATTAAGCTACATGACAGTTTTCCGATGATTTATTAGCTCTAATTGGTAGGTACGAATATGATGGCGTTTGAAAACCGTTTGTCCTGGATGTAAAGGAGGTTGAAATTTAATGATGTTTTTTTAAATATTGTATTGAAATCTGGTATTGCTTCAAACTAAATGAAGTTTTCGGAACGTCGAACTCAAGATAGATATGACCATACAGTGAAAAAATCAGGTGAATATCTTTTATGTTCGAAATCCAAAATACCTCATTTTGCTAAAAATCGCTGGCGTGGGACGGCGCATGGTCATAGCAGTAGACGAAATCTCGAGCGACAGGGTATTGCGGGTAAAGGGTGCGAGGGAAGTGAGTAGAGAAAAGATTGACGAATTTCTCAAACGTTTGAACATTTGTGTTCGCTTAGTAATAGACATGTGGCGGCCATATGCGAACCTTTGGACTCGTGACATGGTTCGCTTCGTTTTTAATTTTGTCCTAATAGACGCTACTGTCTAATATACTGTGCATATTGAGACACAAAGGAAGCTTTAGTCTAAGTAGCTCTAAACATCTGAAGGATGTGAAATTAAAAAAAAAGTAAAAAAATTCTGCTAGGCCACAATTTATATGATCTGGCCAAAACCATGGCCATGACTTTTTTAAGCTGTACCTATTTATATAATAATTATGATCAATGTATGCTTATTAGCCAACTGTTTTATTGTCTAACGGAATTCGAGACGTACATAGGATTTGTCAAAAATACTTTATTTTATCTGCTTACATAGATGGTGCGCTTGCCATTTCTCTGTCTTGCTGCTCGCTTCCATGTCGAGGGCATCCAAAACGCGTCACGTCGACAGACACATATTTTTGTTTTAAAAATTTTTGACCGTATCATTGACAAGAAAATGGTAAAAGAATCTTCCTATTGCAGAAAAGAGCACTGCGCAGCATGTATCAGGTAACGCCCAGGACCTCATGCAGAGCATACTTCAGTAAGGCAAAGATAATAACCATGTATTCGGCTTTCATATACCAGTGCTTAATGTATGCCAGACAGCACCTAACAGAAACCGCAACTATAGCGGACATTCACTCTCACCATACACGCGGTAATTCCCTTTTATGCGTGCCCCGAACAAGACTGACAAAAGTGCAGAAGAGCTACTTATAAACCTTAGCATTAAATTCTATAATGTATTTCCTACCACTATATCCTTTCTAGCCGTATTCGGCTATAGCGATTGCATTCTAGATTTTTTTTTTTTTATTGTTCGGGGTTTTGCTGGTGAGCCCTTAGGTGACTGATGTAGCCGATCTTGGCTTTGAATGTGCGTGCACATTTGGCGCAAGTCAAGACACCATCGACGTAATTATACTTTATGGCCGCCGGTGGTCGGGCCTTTAGCTCGTCGCGCTTGGCATCTAAGTCGAGCAGCCTCTTCTTTTCAAAATCATCTACATTGCCCTGCACTAGCAGTCTCCATCCTGGGCGATCTTTCGCTTTACTCTCCCACTGAGAGGGTTCAATGTTGTACCTTTTCATATGCCTCTTCTGAGTATCCTTGTATCTGAGGAGCTGGCCGCCTTGTTTCCGCTTGCCGTTCTTTAGTTCAGCGTAAAAGATACGCTTTGCCACTCTCTCATCAGGCATACGGGAGACATGTCCGCACCATCTCAGCTGTCGTCGCATCATGTATGCTTCTATTCCGCTGACTTTAGCGCGTCGAAGAACTTCCGTGTTCCTCACACGGTCCGACCACTTGATGTTCATTAAGTCGCGTAGGCATCGAAGGTGGAATTTGTCAAGTGCGGGAATGTGCTTTCGGTATGGGCACCATGTCTCTGACGAGTAGAGGAGGTTTGGGAGGACGATCGCCATGTAGACAGACACTTTAGTTCCCAGCTTGATGTCGTGTGAGCTGAAGACTTTGCTACGGAGTTTACCGAAAGCTGCAGAAGCAGCTCCTATCCTCCCGTTCAATTCAGAGTCAAGGTCACATTTTGCTGTTATAGTGCTACCAAGGTATTTGAATTTGTCCACTTGCTTCAGAGGAGTCTCTCCGAGCTTAATAGATATAGGTTCTTCATTAAGTGTGTTGGCCATCACTTCGGTTTTCTTCACACTGATTTTTAGGCCAAAGTTCTTACATGACACGTCGAGGTTAGTCATTAACCTTTGCAGGCCATCTGAGCTTTCGGCTACAAAGCATAGATCATCGGCATACATTATATCCGTTATCGTGGCGTATGATACTTTTGTGTGGGCTTTAAGTCTTGCCAGATTAAAAAGAGAGCCATCTGTGCGAAAACGAATTCTAACACCTTCTGAGATGTGTTGCAGAGCATCACGGACTACAACTGCGAAATATAAGGCAAACAAGGTAGGCGCAAGCACGCAGCCTTGTTTCACGCCACAGCTTACAGGAAAGAACCCTGTTTGTTCACCGTTGACTGACACACAGCATTCCATGTCATCATGCAGAACTCGAATCAGTCTGACAAATTTCTCATTGCATCCAACCTTTTCCAGAATCTTCCACAGGGCTTCACGTGATACGCTGTCAAATGCCTTCTCTAGGTCAACAAAACATAGATACAGATTTTGACCCTGTTCTCTGCTTTTTTCCTGTATTTGACGAACGGAGAAGATAGCTTCACAGGTTCCTCGATCTGGACGGAATCCGAACTGGGTTTCTGGTAGAATCCTCTCCGACAGGGTCATCAGTCGGTTTAAAAGTATTCGGGCGAACACTTTACCAGGAGCAGAAAGAAGTGATATTCCGCGGTACGAATTGCAGTCAGAACGGTCGCCTTTGTTCTTGTACAGCGAGCAGATGCGAGAGACTTTAAAATCTGCTGGTACACGTTCTTCGACCCACATTCGTCCGAACAATGCCCATAGCTTCGTGTGCAGCTCATCGCCTCCATATTTCAGTAGCTCTCCTGGTAAGTTGTCAATGCCAGTCGCCTTCTTATTCTTCTGTTCTTTTAGGGCTGTAACTACCTCTTTCAAAGAGAGTAGGTCGTCTAGCTCAACAGCACTAGGCAGCGCAGGAATTAAGCCGATGTGCTGCATGTCCACAGATCGATCCACGTTGAGCAAGGTGTTAAAGTGATCCGCCCATCTCTTCAGCACATCTTCCTTGCTTTTCAGCAGATGTGAACCATCAGACGATTTAAGGGGAACGCTACATCGCTGGGTACTACCAATCAGCTTCCGCAGTTCTGAGTAGAAGTCGCCGAGTTGGTTAGTATTGGCTAACCACTGCATGTGTTGGCTCTTTTCTTGCCACCAAGTGTCCTTAGTTTGCCTAGTCAGTCTACGTAGCTCAGTTCCACTTCTTTTTAGCTCGTCTGTGATGTTATGGTGCTGGCGTCCGTGATGTTGCCGACGTAGTAGTTCTCGGTGATTTTTAATTGCCTCTGATAGTATCTCTTCATTTTCGTCGAACCAGTCCTCGTTTCTCCGAGTTTTAATGCCCAGTATCTGAGTACCTGTTTCTAGTACATGAGAAGAGAGAAGGTTCCAGTTGGCTTGAAAATCACCGTCTTCAACGTTAAGTGTACTCAGCGCTAGGTTCATTGCAGAGACGTATCTTTGCTGCGTTTCTTTATTTTCTAGGTGTTGTAGGTTTAGGCTAACACCTTTAACTCTCTCGGTCCTACGCGGTGGGTGTAGGCGAAGTTGCAGCTTGGTAATGACGAGTCTGTGGTCCGTCCAGCAGTCCGCCCCACGCATGACGCGAGTGACGTGCACCTGAGAGATGTCTCTTTGGCGGACTATAGCATAGTCACTCAGATGCCAATGCTTGGATCTTGGATGCATCCAGGTGGTTTTATATTTCGGTGGTAGTCTGAACATAGTGTTAGTTATTGCTAGTCCAAATAACGAGCACAGACTGAGCAAAAGCTGGCCATTGCTGTTCATATTGCCGATTCCATGCCTTCCAAGGACTTTAGGCCACGCTTCGTAGTCCTGTCCAACTCGCGCATTAAAGTCGCCTAGAAGTAAAACTTGTTCTTTGGATCGTATCTGAGACAAATGTTCAGTTACTTCTTCATAGAACTTCTCCTTGACATCGTCGTCCTTGTCCAGAGTTGGCGCGTACAAGCTAATCACGTTGAGGAAGTTTTTATTGCTTAAATGAAGGCGCAGTGAGGTAACGCGGTCTGAGATGTGAACAGGACATTCCTCCAACTTGTTTGCGATGCTGTTTTTGACCGCGAATCCAACGCCAGATCGTCTGGGCTCCGACGCGGCAGTGCCCTTCCAAAAGAAGGTATATCCACCGCCGTGCTCCACTAGTTCCCCTTCCTCTGCAAGATGTGTTTCGCTGAGGGCAGCTATGTCAACATTATAGCGACGTAGTTCTCGGGCTACTATAGCGGTTTTTCTTTCAGGGCAAAGGTTGGAATCGCGATCCAAAAGAGTCCGAACGTTCCATGCACCATACGTCATTGTTTTGGATTTAATACTATTTTTTCTGTATTTTTGACCACGAGGAAAAGATGCAGTAGCAGCCGTGGTTACTGCTATCCATTGTCCATCGCCATAGGTCTCTTTTGTCTTTTCATAGTCCATTTTTTCCGGAAGCAGTCAAGTGCGCAGTCTATATTATAGTGCACAGGTGGGCGCGCGACCACGGGTGCACTCTCTCTTCCTCCCTCTTCTGAACCCGATGGAACGGAGACCGTTACAACCGGAGAAAAGTTTGGATGCAAATAATCACTAAATTTATTATTTAAATAAGATTAATTATTGAGAAAATTTCAAAATATGCTGACATTTTAAAATTCAAATTTAGATTTTTTCTTTACTACCACTATCAAACAACTGGAGGACAAATAATTTAAAAAAACATTAAGCAGATGCTGATAGGCCACCCTTTCTATAATCTGACCGAATTCGAGGGCCATGACTTTGCAAATATCATACCAATTTGAATAATTATATAATATGTACTTTTAGTATTTAAATGTAAGATTTAGCTTTAGGTCGATTATTTAACAATTTACTTACTACTTTGGACTTTACTATGTACGGTTTTTTGTACGTATATATTCGATTTATTGACTATTTCAATTGTAAGGCTTCTGCTTTGATTATTAATTTTTTTAACTGACCATTTTAATTATTGTGTGTTTAGTAGGTAACTATCAGAATTATTTATTATTTTATTAAATAAGCCTTTAATTTGTTTTGTAATACGATTCTACGACGAATAAGTTTTAGTAGGTTCCAAAGTTTCTTAGATACTATACATTTTTTTTAAATAATATATGTATGTTAAGTAAAGATTAAAGTAGTAATGAGACTTACTACTTGAAACACAGATATTTTGACACGTCCAAGAGCGGTTTTTAGCCGCCAATTGGACACGACGTGAATGTAATGTAAATGTAATGTAATGTAATAATCACGCATTCAATTCCCTTATGACATTTTTTCCAAATCGGCGCAAAACGTCTACGTGTGCAGTGCTTGCGCAAACTAGCGCACTGCGAAGTTATAAGTCTACGTCTCATCGCGCCCCGATAATTCGATATCAACTTTTGTTCTACCTTGCGGAATTGTCGTATTTAACAAAGGTGGCGCGCGCGGTTTCCAATGCACGTACCCGGTTCGCTCTTGGCGTGGCGCGCCGTCCTTCTCTCGTTTTGTCCCATGTTTCATTAGCATATCGCCAATCGTCCCCGTACTTCCACGAAAGCCGCCCAGTCCCGTCGGTCTTGTTTGCCCCTGGATAACCTTTCGTGCCGTGTTTCGTGAGCGGCGAATTACTCAAAGTCTGTAGCAGGATCTATACTAGAGTTGATGCGTCTTCCACGCTCGTTCCACGCTGAAAGGATTCCAGACTCGCCCTGGTTGCCGTTTGCTGAGGTACCGTCGAAATATTTGCGTTCTCATAATGTTGGTTTCTATTTTGATGCGATCCATTTGTAAGCGCGTTGACATGCGAAATAAAGGTGTGTTTCATTTATTGGTTTTCTATATCGCTAATTTTCTATCTCCCGCATCAGCTTAATGCTATATACTTTAATTCCTGTGATGTTTGTTTGTTAGATAGTTAGAGGTGTGCTGAGTATGGAGCTCCGCTGCCGTTTGTTTTCCCATGACTCATGACATTGTCACCCGTTGGTGTAGTGTCTAATCTGTCTTTAATACCACAACCCTATTGTTAATCTATGGTCGTGGGGAGCGAGATCGTTGCTTCGCTCTGCAGCCTCTGATAATATGACAAAGGAATGACCGATTTTATTAAATGGCGAAACTGGAGCATGGATCTCTGCCTCTAGAGGATCGTTACTTTGATCTCACCCTCGGGCGTAATCAAGTTGCCGAATCTTCTGCCCGATATGCGGGTAAGATGTAATTGAGCGGCTTGTAAACTTTACTCTCCTAATTGAAATCTACAGCTGGAAAAATCCTTATGCTTCTCTCGCCTCCGACCGATCGACGCGGGCCCAAATTTTATTTAAAAATGGTGCACTTGGTGATATCTTTTAAATACAAATAGTGATCACACTGTTACTATGTAATGGAGCTAGGGAGCTGATTGGCCTTCGCTGAGTTGGCCACGAAGACCCATTTGTTCAGGGTCGATACCACTCACGGGTCAACACTCATCCGGCGGCTTTCACGGATGAAGTGCGAGCCCGGATAGGACTCTGATCTGAGGGCTACTTTCCCCCAGTAGTCAAACTTTTGGCGCTCCTGGACGTTCTGCGCACCGTGCGGCGTAAGCCAATCGATTGTGCATTCTGACTAACAGTCGGGGGAGTCTGGAAACAGTACTGTTTCCTATAGAGTGGGGGGGGGGGGGGTTGCTAACCTTACGGCGACTGCTCTTGAAACGACCATCGGCTACCCGATTCCGGGTGAAGAATGCCGTGGTCCGTGATAGATTCGGTTGACACCCTTTCACCGCTACTCAAGGGAGAGGACCGCACAAGCGACCTCGAACTCGTAACCAGACAAGAGACCAGAGTAATCTGGTCGCAACTGGAAGTAAAGGGGGGAGGATATGGCGGATATGGCGTTGGCCTCTTACAGGCATGTTGCGGAGCTTCTGTTTCTTCTTTCGTTCTTTTTCTTCCTTGTTGTCTTCCTTGGGTTCAAAGGGTTTCGTCACGAGTTCCAAGGGTCTCTTTGCGATGTAAGAAGTGGCGAAGGCTGCACGTGTGCAATAATTTTGTTTTCATTCTCTGTTCAGTTTTTTTCTCTAATATTGTATTAGGCTAATATTCCCTAAAAGCTAATATTCCCTAAAAGCTAATATGCAGCGAACACGTCGATTTTTTTCTTATTATTACAAGTCGTCATTAAACGACATGACTTGTTAATAATAAATTATATTCTAAGATAAATTGAGGTTATTAAATTTTTAAAAAAAATCTTAGGTTTTTTCTTGCCTTAGTTAATGAATCGTTAGTTAAAATCTTTTGAAATCCTTCGTTAATACCTTGTATATATTGTATTTTAGGGAAAATATCATTTTCAAACCACTATATACAATCTACATTTAGAAATTTTGTATTAAAATGAATAACACATTTTTTTTTCAATAAACTAAATAAAAATAATGAACATTTCAAATAAACAAATTAAAATAATTATAAAATTAGGTATAACCCACATTACACTTTAATTTATCAATTAAACCCACAGCCTAAACGTAGCCGAGTAAATATTGAAAATAAGACCACAAAGAGCAAGAATTTTACATTTGCTTGTGATGTGGTGAACGTTCGAAGTGGAGCACCACAATCACATGCTGTCCAGGATCTCCATTAGTTCAAAGTTGATACTAAAGTTACAGCAAATTGTGTGTTTGTTTCTTTCTACTTTTTATTGTGACATGTCATAATGGTCGGGTTTATTAACATACGACATCATATTACAACCAACCACTACGCAGTGTTTATATGTATGGGTTAGTTTAACATGTAAGTGTGTGTCATAGTGTTGCATTCGATCAACAAAATTTAAACGCAATTCAGGCATTTTATCCTAACGGAAAATGGTAACCCAGCCGATAATCGAACCCGGAGACTTAAAATGTAGTATCAGGCAACCTAACCACTATGCCACTGAGCAAAGTCTGGATATCGTCTGGGTGACGAGCGGTATATTCGCTTGATCAAGCATTTGTAAGAGAATACCACAACCTGTGTGAGGCTGCGTGAGAAGACCGATATCTTTTGACTAGCTAGTCAAAGACGTTAAGATAAAGTTGTTTATTTCTTGATTACTTTCCTTGAAATACGTTTCTAGTTACCTATGTAGAATAAGAAAGGTATCAACGTTGATGGAGAACAAAAAATAAACTTAGACTCGCCGACTATACTGCTCTCTTATAGCATGAAAATATAACGTCCATGATCATGAAAGGAAGATCATGCTCATGCTTCAATTACAGCGGTTGGTACCATTCATTATATGTAGAAGTGGTGAGCCACTATAATTATTTAGGCCACAAAATGATTCTGGGTGGCAAAACCAAATAGCAGTGACTGAGAGGCGGGTTTTATAAGCCCAGGAAGCATTTGGTGCCAATAAAAAAATATGCAGAACTCTTAATAAAACCGAAGACTAAAGAGTTCGATCACTGTGTCTTGCTTGTATTTACTTACGGCTCAGAGACCATGACCCTTATTTAACAGGCAGCACAGATTAGAGTTACGAAAACCAAACACAAGTATCCATGCACGGAACCAACTTTCGCAACTGAAAACCCAATGAATGGATACGGTGTAAGACAAAAGTTAAAGATGCAGTGGCAACCAATGCAACTATACGTAGCAAGTGGACATCGGTTGGACACATTGTTAGAATGAATCGTAGTTGGTGAATCACGAAAATTCTCGAATAGAAACCATGCCTGAATAAATACTTACTAGTGTCTAATTTGATTTCTTTTAGTTTTTCTTTTTATTTTAACCAAGTGTTTAAAAGTAAAATAACTTTCTCGTACGCCTACCTATGTACAGACTAGGTGTAGTTAAGCGGATTTGACGTTTTGCTCAAAATGCTGCGGTGTGCTTTCTTTTTTGCTACTGATACAGACACGAATATTTTGTAATGTTGCAGGAATGCGTATCTCGTGATTAATTTAAATAAATACCATAAATAGAAAAAATAAATATGATTTCGTGGGGCCGTCCTTTTCTCCGGGTGGATAATGTCATACAAAATGGACGACGAGACTGTATGAGGTAAACTCAAAATCCACGAGGCTGGAGGACATTGGAAGAGGTCTATGTCCAGGAATGGACCAAACGAAGACCGCAATATAGGTTACAGCAGCCATGGCCAGTTTGTATGCGATCTAGGTATGTAACTTGCACTAATCTTTGCTCTGTAGCTCGAAGCCGCGAGGCTTACTTGTCAGATTATATTTGACGCCGGGGATCGATGAAGACTTAGCTTCCCAAGATTAGCAATGAGCTTCCAAAGATTTAATATCATAAAATTCATCTCCAAATAGGAGCTTCCATGAGATTATCATTACATGACATCGGCTTTTGGGATGAAGCTGAGATTAACTCATTGTAAATGGGCACATGGCGATTTTTCTTTAATTCGCCTTATTTATCGGTGTATTTACATAGCCGAAATTAGTCATATTTATGACCGTTTGGTAAAAAAAAATGGATATAAGATATCATCATTAATAAAATCCATGTCTTTCTCTTCATTACCGAGAGATTAATATTAAATATTTCTTACTGTTTATCTCGTGAAACAGTCTTTGCAGTGAAAGATCTTTTAAAAATTGTGGAAAATCAATAAGTCTAGCCCTATATTTCAACCAAACCACCGAATATATTCTGATAGACAAATAAAAACCTTGGTAAGTACATTCCACTTAACTTTTTAGGAGCAACATTTTTTAATTTAACTCCTGATTTGGTAATAAACCTAAAATAAAATGTAAAATATTGCGTCATTTCCCTGGCCGAAATCGGTAAGTGTACGACTAAATTTCAAAACAACAATAATTTAATGTTTTAAGATAAAATATATATATATAATATAATAAACGCCACAGGTGATATATCTGTTCAATATACCGTTTAATTTGCCAAAGAAGAAAGAAGCAAAGTAAAATTTTCTAGTGTTTGCGACAAACAACCGAACAAGCTGCCACAATGGAGTCGCTGTCAGCTGAGTTAAATGATTAGGCCAGTTAAATGGTATTTGAATAGTCTAATCCTTTCCTGAGCCGTGCCGGCAACTTCGTAAAAAAACCGAAATAGCGGGAAAGTGATTATTTTACGCTTGTTTGATCAAAATGTTTATGTAATCTAAGACTAGTGCAGTTGTTTCACATTATAAATGAGATATAATGAATCGACTGATAGAACACATCAAAGCTGTTTAAAATGTTCAGCGAGAAAAATCATCGATTTGCAAACACATATTGGAGAGCTGAACTAACCACTGAGTGCAGTTTCGAAATCTCATTGTGCTATCCAGAGAACAATTTTACTTCCCCTGCATAATGCGAGAAGCCATTGAAATAAGAAGAAACCCGAACTTCAATCGAACGACTTTTTCAAACTCTATTTTACTTGGAACCATATTCTTAATACTGCATCGCCGAGCACAAACTCGTAACCCAAGATACAGTGAGCATTGTGTGCACGGCGGGTTTTCTAAAATTATTAATATAAGTATATTATTAATATAAGCACCTATATTATTATTATAAGTATATTATTAATATAAGTATATTATTAATATAAGTGTATTATTTATATAAGTATATCATTAATATAAGTATATTATTAATATAAGTATATTATTAATATACTTAAAATTATAATCTGTGCAGTAACATCAGAAATTTGCCGCCTACTTGCTAAACAATCATCATCATCGTCATCATCATAATATATTTATTCCATTAAAGCATTTCACAATACTGAGGAACATGTCAAATTTTACAATCATAATTTACCGGATCATAAAACCGCTTTGATTAATTAAAAGGAAAATTGTAATCAGAGGTGACTACTTAAAAATAGTCAAATTTACAAAATAATCAATAATCAAACAAATAATAATCAATACCATAAAAAGAAAAATTCTGAAACATGCGTAATTAAAAACAATGTCACTAAAATCTAACACTTAGTTCGAAAGTATAGTCATTATATGGTTATTTGTAATCAAGCAATTGTGGACGCAATATCATAAAATTCGTCTAGTTTGTAAAGGGCATGTTTGACTAACTGATTTTTCAAGCAGATTTTATATGCTGCCATCTCAAGTCTTTTCGTCGATGATGGCAAAGCATTGAACAATTTAAAACTAATATATAAAAATGTTTTTTGATATTTAGTCAAGCGTACTTTAGGCAATAGCACATTGTTTTTATGTCGCGTATTATGGCTATGCCGAGTGGAGTGAAGCTCGCAATTTAAAAGATTCTCTTTGGCGTATGAAAGGCACTGATATATGTACATGACGATTGCCAGCACTTCAGCCTACCCTGGTCGTCGGCGGTTGCAACATCGCCGAAACGACGGGTGCTACAAACTTCACGCGGTAAAGATATTTTTATCTTATGTATAATGGAAAATGTTCGTTCCTGATATCAGCTTTCGTATCATTGATCTCTCAGACCACCACAGGATAATCCGAATGAGACATGGCTCGTAGCCGCACTTCGGCTTATCTCGCGGTGCGCCCCGTCTCCCAGTCGAGTCAAAGCCAAACACAAAGACCTGCGCGGTATTCTCAAAAATCAACGACGTGCCATAAATCTACAAAGTTTTGTTATTAAGGCCGGCACTCGAGTGTTTTGTTTTCACTTTCAAACAACGACCTCCTCCTCTCTCCCTTCAAACAACGACCCGCCGTTCCGGTCTTCTAGATCCTCTCAATGAGTTTACGACTAAGTTTCAGCAGAGGGAGTGGCCAAACACCCTAAACTCCAATTGGCTATCTTACGGCAAGAAGGGGGCTGATCCATTTCTGGGAGTTTTTTGTTGTGATAATCAAAATCATTTTTTTTAATAAATCATTTTTTTATACATTACTTAGGTACACATGCTGAATATTGCTAAATGTTTCATAAAAATATATATTTTTTTTAAATCTAAATGCTATACTGCAACGAACCATCGAAGAAATTAGGATGGCCAATTTTTTGGTATTATTATTACACGATACAAGCCATTTTTAACGTTAATTGAGCACATAAAATAAAAAGAATAGATTAAGAAAAGAACAGAAAAGTAGTTATTGTAATAAAAATAAAATTTAAAATTTCGTAGAATTATATATTACTTGCATTAAGAGAAAAACTTCCGGTAGTCGCAAAAGAAATGTCCGGCAGTAAAACGGTAAATGCCAGATTATTCATTCTGCACAAATAAATATGTATGCTATGCCTCGATTACATCGCAAAAACACGTCTAGTAAATTTTTCGTGAATAATACGGTAGTATATAAATAAATACAAACGGAGCTGCCATGGAATTCACCGACCGGAGTCGGGCCCATCATAATACTATTTTTTTTTACACTTCTGGGGGGTGAGCAGTGGATTCCGGACTTACGAACCGGCTGTGGTAGGTTTAGTACAGCTGTCTTGCCACATGTGAGCGGTCACCTTAACACCCATTCACTCCCCCTTCGAAGCCATTGAATTTGAGATGCCCAAATCGCAGTTTTAGATAATTTTTCTAAGAAAGAGTTGATTATTTTTCTGGAAACGCCAAGATCTTTAAAGAGGTGAAATAGAGATTTAGCTGGCAGGCCACGAGCGCCAACTTCCACCGCGTGAAGGTGAACAGTGAAGCCGTTCCGGATTACGGCATTTGCAAGATCATGATATTTATTTAATTTGTACACGTGGTCTTTTGAGATATTTGATTCCCATGGAACAGTTAATTCTACAATAAGAGCCACCTTCCGAGATAGAGAGTAAAGAGTTATATCTGGACGGAGGGCTGTGCATCCGACACTTTCAGGGAATTTATACTGCTTAGAGACCGAATCAACCTCCAGACTCCAATCTGTAGCTTTCTCGATTATTGAGAAAGGTTTTGTAGTTAAATGTTTTTTGCCTTTAGAGCCATCCCGCACAAACTGTATTGGGGGTTTGGAGGATACTGTCAAATCCTTGTTAGCACGAGCCACTGAGAGACTAATTACCTCGCGAATAACAGCGAGAACTTTGTCATGGCGGTAAGTGTACCGTCCTTGATTTAAGGCCACCTTGCAGCCAGCTAGAATGTGTCTAGCTGTGCAAGGGGTATTGCTACAGAGGGGACAAGAACTATCCTCGGCAAAGCTCCAACGAGCGAGGTTACTGGGGTCTGAAAGTGTATGCTGAAAGGCATTGAAATAAAATTTCAGCATCTCTGGCATCCAGTCATAGAGCATTACCTTCCAGTGCATTGGAGGCAGAATGCAAAAGTCCCCAATTGTTGTCCAATCATTCTGGCATTGAAGGCCAATAGCATGAGCCATACTCTTGCTGTCGTAATCTTCCCGCAAAAGAGACTTCTTCAAGTCCACGTCGCTCGTGGTTGTACTGCCATACCCCAGACCAATGCCATTCTGGCTGATTCCAGTAAGGAACTTTTTGTGGAAGTCTACGCGGGCTTGTAGATCATTTGAATCACTACGGCCACTTATTACGTGCCATTCACTGAAATTTCACGTAATCTAATGTCAAAACGCCGTTAATAATGGAGTCACTGCAAGGTGAAATTAATATGTGAGTAGTGTGCCAGTGGTCAAGAAAGATTGGTGTATTATGGGTACTTTCAATACTGTAAGATATAACTGATATGTGTTCACGCCACAAGACACAACTGACAGCTGGTAGTCAGCTTACTCATAACAACAACAAAAATTACGATTTCTATGTAAGCGTCTATTTTTTCGCGCTTTATTAGATCGCATGGTCGTTGATTTGAAACGTAATGCGATCAATCGAATGCGAACAATTTTGTAAATTTTGTATCCTCGTTGAAAGTATTTCACGATAGTCATCTTAGTTCGCTGGTTGGTTTAATAAAGATAATTCGGTACCCTTGGAAGGATCATTTCACGCTTCGCGTGGTGGCATGTTATTACAGCGCTGGTACTACATACTTGTATAAATCGTAGCGTGTATACCAACCTAACGAAATTACCTGGTTATTTCGGTGAATATTGCGGCAAAGAATGGCATCTTGGCATTCAAAAAAATTGGCATCCCACTGCATCACAGTGGCTTTACAATACTACTACGAAGTTTAAGTCAGGAAGATCGTTATTTAAGGAGCTCACGTATTACTTTTTTTTTACAGTATAGCGAATTAAGTCTAAGAAATAAGTAGTGTTATCACCAGTCCTCTTTATCATTGGAGCAAGAAATAGTAAATTATATGATATGTTTTACAAAGTATGTCTTTAATACGGTGCTCAAATTGTTTTACTAGTAACTCTAAATTGTATGTAATATAGGTAAAAAACAAATCGATTAAAGCAAATTGGTGCAAATACGCTACCAAATCAGAGAGATATTTCAGAATTTGAATCTGCTTTATTTCTGCTTATTGTTAGACCAAGGAGGGGTCCGAATCTAGCCATATATTGCATAAACACCTATTTTTTTTATTTATTTAGAAATGAATGAACTTAACAACAGTTTTATAATAATAAACAAGAAAAAATAATCATTTCTAATAAACTGGAAATAACATTACCGATTTTTTGACAATTACGATGCAAGATTTCAAAATACCGCAAAAAAATAATAACTTAAAATAACAGTAATATTTTGTATCACATCTCTGAGATTTTATTGTAAAAAAAGTATTTTTTCTTCCGCAAAACTTGATAAATATGGACTTACCCTCTTCTTACTGGATGGTCCTCAAATGGAAGGTGCTTATCCACTTTCTACGAAATATAAATTCGTCTGATCAACTTCTTTAAATAAAATTACATAAATAAACTTAATCGTAAAAAAAACTACATAACATATACGTGTATAATTCTGAAGTCATATATAGTATGCACAGTGTAAGAGATGCTGACCGAAAAGTGACTTGTCTTGCAATATTTTTAGATCTTGCGAAAGCATTTGATACTATCTATCATGAATTTCTACTTATAAAATTAATAAAGATAGGCATCAAAGACAGAGAACATCGGTGGTTTCGCAGCTATATATCCGAGAGAACACAACAAGTTCAAGTTGGTGACACTCTCAGTGAAAACTGCTCTAATTATTATGGCGTTCCTCAAGGTAGCACTCTAGGACCTACTATATTTCTAATTTAAATAAACGACTTATGTAAACTGGATACTGGGGGGAAAATCGTGACATACGCCAATGATACGGCTATCATACTTGCTTTAACCAGTTAAAGGTGGGCGCTGGTTGCAGACTCCCGACAGCAACCAGCGCCCACCTTTAAATTAAATTTTGAAGAAGACAATGTCCATAGTACAATAGACCGCGTCAATGTCACCAAATATCTAGTAATTGAAATCGATCTTCATCTCCGATGGAATGTACATATCAATAGTATTTCAGGTAAGATTATAAAATGTATTTATATATTCAGAAATCTTAGAAATGTACTTATATAAAAAGCCTACAATCAGTATATTGTGCATTAGCTCAGTCACTTATGTCCTACGGACAAATCGGCTGGGGTGGTGCTGCCAGAGTGCACCTGGACCCACTAATTAAAGCCCAAAAGTTGATAGTTCACGTCATTATTAAAAAATCCTATTTATATCCATCCGACGAGCTTTTAGGGTATTTGAAGTATTGGATGTGAGACAGTTATACGTGAGAAATATTATTACGTACTTTCATAGCAGCACTGATCGTCATTCTTCGCTAAACCGCTCATATGACACTCGAGATTAAAAAAAACAATCCCACCAGTGAGTGAATACGAGATTTGCACAGAGGCATTAGGCGTTTCTGGCACCGCGTTTTTATAATTTCTTCTGCTCTTTCTTGGTGGAGGCTAAAGTGCAGAGTTTAATCAACATATTGACTCTGAAGAAATATATTATCAAGTGTCTCATGACGAAAAGTAGAAGCCAGTGCGAAGAAATGGTGACTCACATCCTGACTTAGGCCATATTGGACATATATGTCACCTGAAACTTGACAAGAAATATATTTCGGTCGATAATGTTTAAATAAATTGATAATATTGTATTAATTAACTAGATTTACAATTTTATATGTGCATAATAAGAAACCTTTTTAGGCTACTTAATTTATTCGTCAATTTAGTTATAGTTTTACTTATCTATAAATTTAAATATTTCCTATTTCTTTATTCAATATTAGTTCTTTATTTTTATACATATTTATATTATACTAGCTGCGCCCAGCGGTTTCACCCGCGTGATGATGGAAAATTGTGATAATGATGATAGAAAACCATATATCTTTATAAATTATAGCCTATGTGTTAATCTGATGTGTAAGCTATATTATTGTAAAGTTTCATCAAAATCCATTCAGTAGTTTTTGCGTGAAAGAGTAACAAACATCCATATATACATACATACAAACTTTCGCGTTTATAATATTAGTAGGATAGTAGGATAGAATTTAAATTTCTAATGTCAATTTCTTAGATTTTTTTCCTACTTACTTGACAGTTATCGTTATATTTTAGATAATTCACACTATATCTTTATAATTTATAGCCTATGTGTTATTCTGATGTGTAAGCTATATTATTGTAAAGTTTCATCGAAATCCATTCAGTAGTTTTTGCATGAAAGAGTAACAAACATCCATACATACATACAAACATTCGCGTTTATAATATTAGTAGGATTAACATGTTTATGCATGAATGAGCGATCAAAAAGAATGAATGAAAAATAAAATAAAAGTGAAGTCACTATGTCTTAAATACCATCACCCCAGAACAGATATACAATTTAGTGGGGTGATAAAATTCACACAAATATAATATGATCTGCTTCGCAAAAAAAAAGTTAAAATATTATAATTTATACTTTTGTTTGTTTTTTTGCCAAAATAAATTTTCTGTGTTGGAAATTTCTATAAAATAAAACAAAATAAAATATATGTAGTCAAATTGATAAAAAAATATAAAAATAAGTAAAATCAAAAATTATCTTAGTTATAATATAATAATTATCGTAAAAATTTGCTCATTCGCTGAAAGTAGCTCTGCGCAGTAATAATAATAATAATAATAATAAAAAAACTTTATTCTTAAGAAAAGGCGAGCTTATTGCCTGCAGGCAACATTTTAGAGCTAACCTATTAGTATTTTAGAGTAATCGATTTTTTCCAAAATTTAACTTCTAATTGTCTATGTTACGTCCTCAACTGCTCTATGTATTTTAGCATAATAATATCATAAATTTCGACTGTGACAAAAAAATATAAAGATAAATGTTTCACCTTTGATCGTAATGTTTTAAGCTATTGCATAGCTTTTATCGCGGGCCTAGGCCAGCGCGGCGACCGAATGAAGAAATTTCTTAACGAATATTAATGATTTTAAACTGATAATTACGTCTAAACGAGTACTGCTTACGATTTGAAAAAAATATATGTTAAACAAGACCATTTTCCTAATATTTTTAGTTTTGAATATTTAAGATTTTGTTTATATTACATAGTGTAATTAATTTGTGAAATTAGGTCTAACCGAAAACAAAAACGACTACTACGCATATACTATCTGGCGTATTATTATGAAACCTGCACCATTTTAAAGATAATTTAATTATCTATCTTTTAATCTACATTTTTTTTCGAATAATCCGTTTTTTTTTGCTTTATCGAATAAAAAATTAGTGCGCGGTGCTCTATCGGAAGACGTTTAAATTATTCCAAATCATTTGCTTTCGCAGCCGCAAATGATTCGGAATAATTTCAACGTTTTCCGATAGAGCGCAGTTATCTGATATCAGAAAAAATAAAATAAATAAAATAAATAAATAATTATAATTGCATACCTAAGTTGTTAAAAATGCTATGCAATAGCTTTACCGCGGCAGTCCCCGAGTGCCACACGTATTTTTTTTTATTTTTTTATTCCCTCACAGCTTAATAAGAGATATAATATACATTTGTTTTATATACATTACATACTAATTTACTTGTATTAAATAATAGTTTTTTAAGTAAGAGTAAAATAATTATACTTTATCCCAAATGGTGGTCGTATAGTAGAAACGCAGTATCTGTTTTTTTCATATGTACATATCATTGAAATACGAGGGGTATAATTTACCTACTACGTGCGAACCCGTCACTAAAGGGTTATAACGACATCGAGCCATTTTGTCTCCCATGGAGTGAAGGTAAAGACTTTGCGCATAATACCATCCGGTTAAGCTACGCCAACAGCCCATTAGAGTTCTACGCCCTACCGCGAGGCACTGGGAAGTGCTAACCAGCGGGCCAACATCTAGCCCTTACTACCAGATTTGAACACTTTTATATCCATCCTATAATATTCTCCGGATTATAGTATCCCACGGATTCGAGGTCCCTTGAGCGTCCTCTACCTGAAGTAAGCGGTAATTCATATCGATTTTGTCGCCGATCCGTGGCGCCATTTACTCGTCAAATTTATTTGGGATCAAGTGACCAACAGATCGCTTCTAAGCTACCCCCACTTCATAATAAACGTACGTCTCTAACCCCCCCCCCTCCCCTCCGGTTATTCACCGAAGTGTGCAAGCAGGTTGATACTTTAGGCCAGTTCCGCATGAGGTACTTCCCCAGACCCGAACATCTGATCTCAGCAGTCTTTGACTGCAGGCTACAGCCGCTGGCAGAGCTCACCCTTTCAAGTCCTTTTTCTAGGGGGTACCGGATGGGAGCTGAACCGTGAGTTGAGCCTAGTCAGAGGACATAGACAGGTTATCAGGCCCAAGCTGCTCGGATCCATTTGGAACCTAATATTTAAATATAATAGTTGTATAATTATAAATATTATTGCCTTAAATCTGCGCTAGCGGACGCCGCGGCGCGAGGGTAGAAATCGACCTTCCCGCCGCCGCGCCGCCATATAAACGCCAGCAAGCAGCGTACGCGGCAGTCGCACTTTTATTATCCCCATGTTGACGGCAAATTAAACTTTGTTTGTCGTCGGAAATAATATCTAGCAGTTCGACGCAGTATGAATCTGTGTTTCCTTCATTTTAAAAATAAAGTTCTGTAACGGACCTTAAGTCCATTACATTCGACCAACAAATTCATCGATTTCAATTCATCAATCAATAAGTCACAGATACAATACAGCTATTATTTTGACTCGTGCAGCTATGAATCAGCACGATGAAACAATACTTTTATTCGGAATATTTTTGGATTGCATCATTGATCGGCCTATATTAACTGGCGCAAAAGCAACCAAATTATCATTGCCCGAGTGATCACCTTCCCCCAAGGTTGCGACGGCATTCAGCACTCTCTCTCACGAGTTAGGTCAACGAATCCGGCTCCTTGGTTTCCTTTCCTTATTCTCCCTGAGTCTCGAAGCATCAGTCTGTAATCCCACAGACTCGAGCTGTACCCAGTACAAGATACTAGGAGCACACGCACAATCCTCATCCACTAATCCCACATAACCTCCGCCGCGCAACCTTCGCGTCTCGATAAAGTAATCCGGGCACTCGTTACTTCGGCAAGCGTTATAACTGGCAATATTCAAACCTTCGATCAATAAATTCCTTCTACTTCATTCAAAACCGCCTTTCAATACGGAGATAACTCGTAAGTTGATACCACCACCTCACACCGAACAACCTGGAGTCTTGTGAGGGGTGGTCCCTCACAGTTCTATATAATGCAATACCTACTAAATATAAATGTTTTTGTGATCCTATTTTTTTGACATATTTATTTGACTAAAAATTTAATCTATTTTTCAGGTCCAATTGATACTTTGCACAACAAAACATAATGCCCTTTCGAAACGCAATGTCCTTTCGCACAAGTCATTTTCGCGTTACCTCACAAAACACCTATTTTTCTATAATAACGTCTCGAAATAAAATTGTCTCGATTCATATATATTCGACAAAATCTTATTTGACAAAATTGTTTAAAATGCATATAATACATAGACATTAATGCTTTATAGAACATTATAATACATAGACAATATAATACATAGACAATAATGCATAGACAATATATTACATAGACAATAACGCTTTATAATACATAGACAATAATGCATAGACATTAATGCTTTATAGAACAAACCGACCGCTCCACAGGTTTCGATGATAACATCTTGAACTTTATTTCACCAACTGTCCGAAGTTTTGAGGTATCTACCTATCCCATTTGGTAATAAATTCTTCCGTATAATATTTGTAAAATGTGGATTTCAAAAGAATTAACAAAAGCAAAGCGAATTAACAATAATTAGAATTACCAGTTCAATTTCGAAACACCAAACGCCGTTTCTAAATAGAACTGTTGCAGTTAGACTAAATAATAGTCTTATTCGGTTAGCAATCATTAATTGTCAGTCAGCGTGTGCTTTCGTTTTTAAAGCAGCATCTCCTCAATCAATGAAATAGCTGATTCGGCGAATTGGCATTGGAAATATTGTTGCTTCCTTGATATTGAAATGGAAAAAAATCTGCATTTTCCACTCACTCACCTGTGATTATTTATTGATTTATTTATTTATTTATTTATTTTCATAACAAATCAACATTACAGTTTCTACCAATCCGTTGATATGCAATATACACATAAATATAAAAAAAATAATAATAGAATTCTTACAAGTACATACATAACATGTTTAAATAAGCGTTAAATACAAATACCGGAATAGAAAAACTTACAAACTTACAAACTTACAGTACATAAGATTGAAAACAGTTTATATTATTCTGCCATAAACAAGTAGCGCAATGCCCACACCTTGAAGAGATGCGGGCTCGCTGTAAAAATATCAAAGTCTGGCGCTGTCGAACATAGCGCATTTATGTGCCGCAAAGCTCGTGTAAGCAGACTCCATCGACTTAGGTTGGTGCGCGAGGACGGCTCCGCAAATAGATTATGAATGCGAGCACGATTATAATTGTCCGGGACAAAGAGACAAACCTTCGGTAGCATGCTAGGATTATCAACTCTTCCCCTAATCAGCTTGAAAACGTAGGCCATGGCGAGCATTTCTCTACGCAACTTAAGAGAGTTATAGCCCACCATGCCTAGTAGGAAACCAACTAAGCGTTGAAGAGGTATACGATTCAGATGTCAGATATAGAGTGAATATGACACGTTTTGTTTTGGTCTTACTCCTGTCTTGATTCTGAAAACGTTTGTACATTTATTTCTCAATCTTAACACTTCCATAAAATTTTAAGGGTAAGTCACCGTCTAATTCATATTTTCATTTATAATTTCATTGTCACCTTTCATATTTGTATAAGTATGTACATAATATTCATTGTTATTATTTTCACTTTTTTTCCATTCTGACTGAATTCTGAATTTATTTCTATTTTTTCGGCAAATTTTCGGCAAATTAACTTTTTTACAATTAATAAAAATCCTAGGTAACATTTTTCTCAACTCTGATTCGCCGAATAGGATGTATAGATGACGCTTTGAAATCGAAAGCACTGACTGAACTGACAGTAATAATGCAAACGCAGCGATCTTAACAAGTAGCTAACCGATTAGGACTTTTAATTAGTGCAACTGAACCAGTTCTATTTCGAAACGGCTTTTGGCGTTTAGTACTTTGGGTATTTCTAAGTACATTCTCTGAAATATACATTTTAAAATTATTATTACTGCTGCAATACTTATTAGTAAAAAGGATAAGTAGATACTTCAAAACCTCTAACCGTTAGCGGATTAACATTCAAGATGCTATGACTAATTTAATCCCCGTTTGTAATAATTAAATATCATTAATGTATTAAGACGATTTATTCTGACTATTGGAACCGCGAAATAGGTGATACCCTCGGTTCCAAATCGATTATTAACTCCTCTGGCCTATCGATTATGATTGTCAAATACGATTTCGTCAACCATACGTAAAAATCGAGTTTTGAGTCTCGCAAGAAAACACTCACCTCCTTATTATATAGGATAAAGAAATAATATGTAGGATAAAAAATAGAGCCTGTTCAGCATTAAATAAAAGCAACGGACCAAATTTTTATAATAATTAATGGAATGTTTTTTGCTGTGCCGCTTCAACCAGGCGGAGGAGTCCGCAGGAAGTTAATTCCACCCTCGGGGAAACCTTTATTATACCTTTATAATGACGCCGTCAGAAATTTCAACGACTGCGTTCGGAAGTTCGCTGCTTAAAATAGGATTATTGGCGGGATTTGACGAGGTTTATCGGGCTTCTCAACCGATTAAATTAGCCCCTCCCTCCCACTGTAATATTGAGAGGCAGGGAAATTTAGATAAAATTTCAAAGTTCCCAATTAGGCTGTAAATAAGAAGGGATTAATGTTCCCTGCTTATCTATTATTAAAGTCTCGTCGTGAAAAAGGGAATTTTGATAAAGGAATTCCGCTGTCATTTCAGTGCTATTTTACAATTTTTATTATATGTACGATTAAGAACTAAGTAAACTAGTAAAGGAAATTACCCATAATTATTCCACCAAAACCTTTCAAAAAAATACGAACAATCAGGAGAAATACGAGTAGCCATAATAGAATAAAATTTAGTATAGCCTCTCGAGAGGCTTTGTGCCAACACCAGTCTGACTGTACCTTCTGAAACCTTAACAGAGTTTGTGCAGAAGATGGCTCTTATTGTAAAATTATCTGTTTCATGGGAATCAAATATCGGAAAAGACCAGAAGTACAAATTTAATAAATACCACGATCTCGCAAATGCTGCCACCCGGAACGGCTTCACTGTTCAGCTTCACGGAGTGGAAGTTGGCGCTCGTGGGCTGTTAGTTAAATCTATGTTTGACCTCTTTAAAGATCTTGGCCTCTTTAGCCCTATTTTGGTCTGTGAAGTCCATGGCAGCTACGTTTTTAAGCTATGCATAGCTTTTATCGCGGGCCTAGGCCAGCGCGGCGACCGAATGAAGAAATTTCTTAACGAAAATTAATGATTTTAATCTGATAATTACGTCGAAACGAGTGCTGGTTACAATTCGAAAAAAATATATGTTAAACAAGAACATTTTCCTAATATTCTTAGCTTTGAATATTTTAGATTTTGTTTATATTACATAGTGTAATTAATTTGTGAAATTAGGTCTAACCGAACACAAAAACGACTACTACGCAAATACTATCTGGCGTATTATTATGAAACCTGCACCATTTTAAATATAATTTAATTATCTATCATTTTATCTACGATTTTTTTCGAATAATCCGGTTTTTTTGCTTTATCGAATAAAAAATTCGTGCGCGGCGCTCTATCGGAAGACGTTTAAATTATTATTCCGAATCATTTGCTTCCGCAGCCGCAAATGATTCGGTATAATTTCAACGTTTTTCGATAGAGCGCAGTTATCTGATATCAGAAAAAATAAAATAAATAAATAATTATAATTGCATAAGTTGTTAAAAATGCTATGCAATAGCTTTACCGCGGCAGTCCCCGAGTGCCACACGTATTTTTATTTTATATTTTATAGTTGTAGCAGCTTGGCAGAACTATCCCGAAACTAATACAAGTATAGTTTATCACGCAAGAGGTTGATTACCTTAATATCCTCAAGGAGACGATTTGTGGGGTTAATGGAATTCCTGCATTTTTGCTAAAATCTTCATTTACACAGAAAATATGCTTTCTAAATACTAAAATATGAATGTGAGCCTGTTGTAGACACGCCGCGCCTCGTGTTACCCGCTGCTAGATAGAGCGATTTACGAGGTATTTCCTTACTGGTTCCGCAATATTTTTTTAATTGCAGACGGAAATGCGATAGTTTCGCCTCTCGTTTACGACGAATCCCTACTAATATAATTGCAATTCGCATCGTTTGAATTTGTTAACATTATCTTGCGCCTCGCAGCTTTCATCTAATACCTTACCGATTACCTCGCCGAGCGTCTCGTCAAACCTCGTCTGCTCAACTCACGGTTAAACTCCCATCCGTTAGCCTTCTCGAAGGAGGAGGAACCTGGAAAGGACTCTATATCCCCTGTCACGGCTGTGTCGTGGACATGGGTCCGCATGCTCCGAGGGAAGGACTCCAAGGGCTTCTGGGTGGATTACGCACCGTGCGGTATTAGCCAATCGACCGTGCACTCCTGCGAATAATCGGGGTATTTGATAATGGTTATATACGTTCCCTAAGAAGCAGAGGTGGTTGATGACCTGATGTTAGCTACTCTTGAGACAACCCGTTAGCCATGGGATTCCGTGTAAAAAACGGCCTAAGGGCGCCTCGGTCCGCGATAAATTCGAACTGAATTAACGTTTACATCAGGTGAAGGCTTCGCAAGGTACTTCGATCCTGCGGCCAGACTGGAGGATAGAGAAATCAATACAAATCTATTAGTGAGGGCGCGAGGCCGCCCGCTGGTATCACTTCCCGTGATCTGGCGTAGTTAGACGGTGGTCTGTGTTGTCCCTAGGTCTCTGAGTTCACCTCTGGTTGAAAGAATGATCCTTTTTGTGGTGGCGGATTCGGCCGTAGTAGTTAACTGTGCACCTCTCCAAAGTGTGCGCCTCGCCGAGCGCCTCGCCAAGCGTCTCGCTGAACGCCTCGCCGAGCGCCTTTCAGAGCGTCTCACCAGCTCCCAGCCGAGCGTCTTGCCGAGCGTCTCGCCGAGCGTCTCGCCGAGCGGCGCACCCGCACCGCGGGTCCCGACTTGACAAGCGTATTTATTCAGCGACGACATTGAGCGGGTGGATGAGTGCGGCGAGATCACCGAATGGTAATTCTATTCATAAGACGGTGGGAACGATTTGGATTGAATCCGTGGCACGCGCGACGGCGGCCGGAGTTAATCGTCGGCGGAGTTGTTAGGGGCTGAGAACAGTTTGCCACGGGCGGTCGTTAACTCTGCTGGAATGTGATGAGACTACGTGCTAATGCTTCGGCGGCCGCGACGCCGCCGCCGGACACCTTATAACCGCAACCGGCACACCCCACACCGAGATCTCCCACCACCGTAGAATAGCGACGTTCGCATGCGATCGCTAACGCGGCAGGCTTACTCGTGGTCCTTCTTTGTAGCAAAGCGGCAAGTACATATCATTAGGATATATCAAGATATACAAGTAGAATGGGGAAACGAGCGGGAAGCCTAATAGTCGCATTGTGCGTTGTGTAAAATACCGATGTATAGAATAGTTGACTGAAATGACGACAGATGGCGCTGAGCGCATTATTAGGACGTGATGTCTAAAGGCGGAATCAATTCACCCTAGTGATTTGGCAAAAATATTTATAATCGAGAACAAGAGAAGAGAACAAGTATAGTGCAATAAACGAGAACCAATTACTAGTGTGAGTTTCAATTTATAACATGCGTATTACTGCTCAGACCGACGTTAGTTGGCAATGCTGAGTTATTATCGTATTGCTGCATCCACACGCTTGCCAAGCCTTGGCAAACCTTTTTCACATTCCAAACGTATAGATCATGCATTTGGGTTGGCTTGTGTAGGCTTGCAATCGCTTGCCGCCCATCCGACCGAGTGTCGGTTTTGTGCGCAGGAAGATTGTGGCAAACGCTTACGAGCCATCCACACGCTTGTTTGCTTGTCAAGCATTTGTACAAGCGGTTTGTGGCAAGCCTGTGGATGCAGCATAAAAATCATCGCTTAGTTGTAATGGCGGATAGCTGTCAGACTTATTTAACATCAGCCTGATCAAACGATTTCGAAATTATTGGGTAGATTTATAATAACCGTTCTGTGATTTTAAATTGTGATAATGTGAATACTCTTAATATAGTTCTAACAAAATACTCGTTTCTGGTAAGCTTTATCGTAAACTAGATATCTCAATCAACATCTGGGCATCATCAGCCGATGACAAAAAACTTTTAACCCACAACGTACGAACTTTAGCGCTTTCGGTAAGGTGGAAGTGCGTTATAACCTCTTGAGAAAAACTTATTACGTGGATTGAATTCAACATATATAAAAGCGCAAAAGGGGATTTAAAAGAATAAGCGATTGAGGATATCGTATCAATCTGTTTTCTTGACTTGACTGTAACCAAAAATCATTTATGTGTTTGTCATTTAAACTGTTTAATAAGCATCCAAATTCTATCGAAATTTCGAACTAAAACATTAAACATTGAATCTTTACACACGCTATTTATAATATTATAATCTTGGAAGGATTTAAATTATTGATAATATAATAATAATATAATTGTAACTAAATATAAATGTAGAAATTCAGGTAACCGTATAAATTGGAATACTTTCGAAACATTCTGCTTATTTACAAATTTTGCTTGTTTACTGTTCCGCTGAGAAAAAAATCACCACTAGCTTTCACAATAAAGCTCTGATGCTCACCTGTCCACCGCATGGTATCTATTAAAAATGGCATCGTTACCCCATCCTAACGGCACCTGCTCCACCTTTTTACCTGCTCTGGGGTCCATCCAGTGAATTTTTAGAACTAGGGACACCACTATGCCCCATCCTGTATTGTGAAAAGAATTTACATTTTAAATATTGTATTTTGAACTTAATTTTCTTTGCTTATTTTTTTATAAGGCTAATATATCATTAGTCAACGTTTCAAATGCCACTCGCAAAGCGTGTGGGCTGCGAAGTGTGACATTATATACATGTATTTTGTTTTATTTCAATTGGTTTCTGACTTAGATTCTGATTACGCATGACACAGTTGATGATACAGATCACTCTTGACACAAGTCACTATTTTCCCTCTTTATCTAGCCGCAGGTACAATAATATTATATTCGAAATATCTTTGGCAAATGGGAAAAAAAAATATTTTATTATTAGCGTTTTTTTTTTCATACAATTTGATGACAACATTTTTTTTCGGTTCAAGACGATTTAACCCAAACATATAATGTGCGATTGGCGATTGGTCTAAAAAGGTCTCAAATTATAAATAGTCCCACGCCTAAATAACAATGACGATATTCTCTCTCTTAAGTCAAAAGAATTCAATGTGGTGGTGTGATTTCAGATGAACCCATTCGTGAATTAAAGAATTATAAAATGTACCGATTGGTAAATTCAATTAAAAAGGGATTATAACATGTCTGCCGTTAGTAGGGAGTGGGGAAGGGGGAGTAGACTCAAAATCCCCCTTCACCGCCGCGCAGATGGAAAATACCACCGCATGAAATCCTTTCAATTTCCTTATAAAATTACCAATATTTTCGCCCCAAAACCTCGCCGACGTCTCCTAGAATCATTACGGTCAACACTACCATAATAATAATAACCATTCAACGACACCTTTAGGTGCATTTGCACCATTGACCACTTTTAACACGTGCTTATTGTTTGTTTCTACTCTTTTTCGTGAAATTTCACAATTTGGGGGATTTATTATCATAAGAAAATCATTTACAACCAACCCTACCATGAGGTATTTATATGTATGTGTGAGTGTAATATGTGTGTAAGTGTGTGTCTTATTATCGTCATTACATTTGATCGACAGTCGAACCCGATTTAGTCGCTGAGAATTAACGGAATACTAATCAATATTTTGTCAAGAGAAACTAATAATTTACTGTTTATTTAATCGATTTATGACATATAAAATCGAACGCTATCACGGTTGTTTGACATAATAAATAGGATAAAACGGATTTACCACTCGAAGATTATAGAACGTGATGGTCCAGCTATTTTGCAACCGCCGTTGTTCAAGGTATATTCAAAGTATAGGTATATGGAGTATTTTTTTTCTATTTTCGAATTCTTCATTTTCTACACGTCATGTTTAAAATAAATTTAATAATTATTGTTTTAAATTGTAAACCTTGTATTATAACTCGTATTTTACTCTGTAACTTGTAAACCACTCCGCCGTCGTCTGGTCCCAAGTCCAGGGTGCGAAAGGAGGAGGGTGGTTGGCCTGCCGCGTCGACCAGAATCGGGTAACCGAAGAAACCAGGCAAGAAACCAATGGATAGTACAATTAATCATTCACGAAATAATGCTACCGCATCTGAGGCAGCCGATGCGCCAGCTCCGGGGACCAGGGATGCTGGTGAGAAGTTGGCAACTGGCCGAAAACCCAAATATTTTACACCGAAATCGGACATTCGAATCGCCGCATGGAATGTGCGAACGGGGCATCACGTCGGCCAAAAGGAAATCATAGCAATGGAATTAGCGAAATGCAAAATATCGATCGCCGCATTATCGGAATTACGACTCACGGGATCGGGAACAATGACAATTGATCCGCCAACAATCGACGAGACGATGACGCTATTTTATTCCGGAGGCGACAAACGAGAGGCCGGGGTCGGCTTCATGGTCGATCGCCGAGCTGCCGGCAGCGTTATTGCGTTTCAACCGATATCCGAGCGCTTAGCAGTTATCACCATCGATGGAACAATCAAGACCCATATCGTTTCCGTTTACGCGCCAACCGAGAT
Organism: Micropterix aruncella; assembly: GCA_944548615.1. NCBI lineage: Eukaryota > Metazoa > Arthropoda > Insecta > Lepidoptera > Micropterigidae > Micropterix > Micropterix aruncella. Next base: position 77,918,853 of record OX155980.1, on the reverse strand, counting down.
GAGCCCGGATACGAACAAAGATGAATTCTACTACCAGCTTCAACACACGCTGGATACGATACCCCGAACCGAATTAATTATACTAGCGGGCGACTTTAATGCACATACGGGTGTAGATCGGACGGGTTGGGAAGAAACGATGGGAAGATTTGGACACGGCGAAATTAACGACAATGGACTACGCCTGTTATCATTCGCATTGTCGAACAACATGATCGTCGGAAACAGCATATTTCGTCATCCCCGCAAACATCAACTAACGTGGCGAAATCCGTCCGGTAAAGATTCAGCAATGTTGGACTACATTTTAATCAATTCGAGATTTCGATCAACAGTCAAAGACGTACGGGCGATGCGTGGACCCGATTGCGGATCGGATCACTATCTCGTTCGAGCGAAATTACAAATGCGACTACAACGAGCGAAGAAAAAAGCGCCACCACCAACCAAGAGAAACTGGGCATGTCTACAGGACCCAGCCATTGGACAGAAATTTCAAATCGCGCTATCCAACAAATTCGCAACGCTCGCAATATCAGACGATATCGACTTTGAAGAAATGCAATTATCGGAGTCCCTTGTGAAGTGTGCAACGGAGCTGTGCCCACCCATCCGTCGACGGACGCAGCAATGGATTTCGGACGACTGTTTAGATCTCGTCGACCAACGAAAACGGATGAAACACGTCAATTTCGAAAAATATCGATTATTGAACAAAGAAGTCCGACAAAGAATGAAATCGGAACGAGAAGCGCATTGGAATAACGTTGCAGCCGAATTGGAAGAAGCAGCATCGAGGCACGAATATCGGACGCTATACCAAACAATCCGACGGTTAGGCGGGAAAACAACATCAACGAATGACAACATCAAGAAATCGGATGGAACTTTCGTGATCTCCCCCCACGAGCGCCTGCAGCGGTGGAGGGAATTCTTTAATCAGCTGCACAATCACGATCCGCCTCAAGGTCCAGCACCGCAACCGCCGATTATCAATCAGCCGGCGAATCCGTTTTCCGATAACGAACCAACAATAAACGAAGTGAAAACGGCAATAAAATCGCTGAAAAATGGTAAAGCGCCGGGTCCAGATCAAGTTACCGCCGAGATGATCAAAGCAGGAGGTGACATTCTATTACAACAACTACATGTTCTCCTAACGCATATTTGGCAATCGGATCGTATTCCGTCGGCATGGAAGAAAGCCATCGTTGTGCCAATTTTAAAGAAAGGCGATAGCAGAGAATGCAAGAATTATCGCGGTATTAGCCTTCTTTCAATAGTCGGCAAAGTATTTACAAAAATCATACAGTCGAGGCTACAAAAACATCGAGAACAAACGAGCCGAGAGGAGCAAGCAGGATTTAGACCATATCGAGGATGCATTGATCAGATATTCGCTCTTCGTCAGCTAATGGAAGAAAGAATACGGTGCGGCAAACGAACAATCGTCGTCTTCATAGACTTTAAATCCGCCTTCGATTGCATCGATTGGAACAGCTTATGGAGTGCCTTGGAGACAGAACACGTGCCACCAAAAATCATTAAACTTCTCCAATCATCGTACGATGGCTTAACCAGCAGCGTTCGAATCCGTAACGATTTGTCTGAGGAATTCCCGATTCAAACTGGTGTTCGACAAGGAGACGTCGCATCGCCGCTACTTTTTAACGTGGTGATCGACGCGATTATGCGGAGAGCATTCGACGGTCGACGCGGAGTTAGATTCGACGAATCAAACTTCATAACCGATTTGATGTTCGCTGATGATAGCGCCGTTTTCGCCGACACTGATGCCGAAGCAACGGACATTTTATACGACATATCCGGAATTGCTCAATCATATGGATTGAAAATCAATGCGGATAAGACCAAAGTGCTCACTACGGACGGTTCGAAGGCCAGCGTTTACCTCGATGGAACCCAAATCGAACAGGTCCCACAATTCAAGTATTTAGGATCGTTGGTTACGGAAAAGAAAGTGGCTTCGACGGCCGATGTCCATAGCCGGATCGGTCAGGCAACAGCAACATTCGCCTCGCTCAAGTGGTGCATATGGAAGCGAATGAATATTACCATCAAAACCAAAGTACGACTATACCGAACGTTGGTTCTTCCCATTCTTCTTTATGGATCGGAAACGTGGACGTTACTACAATCGGACCTCAAAAAGTTCGAAGTCTTCCAAATGCGATGCTTGAGGCAGATTCTCGGTGTCTCACTCCGCGACCGAATTCGAAACGAGACCATTAGAGAAAGATGCGATCTAGTAACAACGATCGAAGAAGAAGTACAAAAACGTCGACTACGATGGTTCGGCCATGTTTGCCGAATGAACGACAATCGCTTGCCATGTAAACTTCTTTGGCGAGACCGTCCGACAGAATGGAGAATTCAGCGATCGGCACCGAAGAAAACCTGGCTAAATACCATCAAAGACGACCTTAAAAATCAACGATTGTCGGCTAGGGATGCTCGAGACGTGGCAAAAAATCGTCAAGAATGGAAGCGAATCGTGAATGGAGTACGATATCCAGCGGCACCGACAGCAGCGTATTGGCTGCGAGGGCGACCCCCTCCCCAATCGCCGGCTACGGAATAAATAATAATAATAATAATAATATGGAGTATAAGTATATGTTATGTATATAAGACATAAAGTATCAAGTATAGTAAAGTATATGTCACGTATTTTTAATCATAGATTGGTTTCGTTTTCCTAGGGTTGCTAGAGATATCTAAGATGTTTTTTGAAGTCTGCGTTTCTTTCATATTTAATTTTTTTTTTTTGTTTTATACCAAACTAACATAACAATATAAACATTATAACTATTATTATTATTATTATAAACCTGAAAAATATTGACTATTGGCGTGCTTTTTTGATTATTATATTATTATTATCACTTCTACCTTCTAGGATATTTTTTATTATTGAAATTTCATTTTTGTTAATTTTTCTTTGATTTTATTATATTTGATTTCCATAAATATTTCTTAAGAATTTGATAGTTTTATATCAAATTGTATTAGTTTACCTACTTGTTTGATTGTGAGTTTTGTGATTATTTGTAATTGAATTCATGACATTCTTCAATTGGGTTTTTTTTATTTTATCGTTAGGCAGTATTCAATTAGACGTATTTGAGTCTACTTAATGCGGATATCTCGTGCGATCAAGTTAGGTTAGGATTATTTAATTTTTATATGTTACTTTGATTTTTGAGATAATATTTTTTATAAATTTAAATTTGAATTTGAATCACAGCATCCTTGGTCTACATTAGGTACAGGTGAACGAGCAGGCATGCCTGTTTTTGCAGCGGAAAATGCTTATTTGATGTTTTCAACATACTATTTGCTTGAATTTTCAATTTTGCAAGTGGCTCTGATCTTTTTTAATTACATTTTCGCCATTAACACTCAAAGCAATTAAATCTCCGTATTAGTGGGAGATACAAGCCCACATTTTTTTTGCGAATAAAACCATTGTTTATATATTATGGTGTAATCATAGAGGTGGAGCTGATAGCCTTGATGGCGAAATTAATAGCAATTAATTTGGTCATTTATAATGAAAGGTTTATTTATTATGGACTGATAGATTATATAGAAAACGCAATAATTTACCCAATGATAACAATATTAGCATTCAATTATTAGTGCCAACTATCGCATGTTTTTATATTATATAGCCTGATTTTACAATACAGAAATAATACGGGCAGTAGAATGCCATGTATTAACGTATCTGAATTTTAAAGCGCGTAATTATTACGAATTGAAACTTCTATACCAAATTAAAAATTGACATATTTAAGTATAGTAAAATAATGTCAGCTACAATTTAAAAATTCGCATGTTATTATATTATTATTTTATTACTAGGTAGGATACAATATAGGCGTGTTTAGAGCCTAATCTATAGTGCAGCGCCATGCTGTTATCCGACGAAAGCCGCCAAGTTGAACATAGAACAATAATTTAGCCGAAATTAATAATCTCTGCTTTGAGCAATAAAATTTTGACATTTATGGTATCTCGTTTATTTTAGCAAATGGCGTAAGCCCTTTTCAACCCTCTATGAACTTCAGGAATGATTGAACCTGAACTCAGTCTTTATTTATTTATTTTTTATTTTATTTTATTAAATAAACCAGTTGGTAGGAATCCCTACTCTTGGCATAGTTAAATTCTTTATACAAGATAATGTGTTATAACTTATGTCGTATAAATATTTTTTAATACAGATTGACTATTTTTTTAAACGGAAAATATCAATTATTAAATAAATTTACAATAAAAATATAAGGTCCTTCAAAAAACTATTTAAGGTGCTAAAATAACTAAGTAGGTACAGATTAAAAATACAAATAGTCAAAATATAAAAACGAATAATCAGTTATAAAATAGTCAAATCAGAAATACCACAATTATAAGATTACAAATAGAAATGTCTCAATAGAAATAGTCAATATAAATTTTATTAATATAATCCACCTCCGATTATCAAAATTATTGGATATATAGTCATGAAAAAAAAAATACATATATTATATTATAATAAAAGTAATCATGAAAGATTAGGAAATTCAATACTGTCAAAGTCTCTAATAGAATAAATTGGGTTCTTGATAAGAATGTCCTGGACCTTTATCTTAAAATGAACGTCTCCATGACCCCTGACGCACAATGGAATTTTATTATAAAAAAGGTTGAACTAGTACAGGAAACTATTTCTAAGTCGTACTTTGTAAGGACGCAAGGTTATGCGAATGAATATCTGAATGCGAATGAATATTTTAGAGTAGTATTGATGGTTTTTCTTGCATACATGATACCCTGGTATACGTAAGCGGCATACATTGTCATGATACCAGATTCAATGAAATACGGTCTGCAAGATATTAGCGATGATATTGTAAATAAATTGCGAATTGCTCATTTTTGAAGTCGAAATATTCGAACTGAATTCGCCGCCATTCCCCGCCATCCTAATTTTAAATTAAACGTGTTAGATTTGAGTCTTTTTTTACTTTTAATAGCCATACTAAGTTTAACCATCATTAGATAGGAACCTCTTGAACGCAAAATAAATTGTAACCTGTATCCCAAAGTGGCGATTGGCATGTCGCAAATCCACGTCTAGAAGTTTAAATCCGATACTAGGAGACACATCACCAATCTTTATGTAATATTTTCATAACGTTTAAAAACCGTCGAATAACTCTGAAACTATAAATCTGTCGACAATCATTCTGTGACTGATACGACGGGCCCTGTCAAACGTTGCTGGGCAATTTTTCTTTAGAGGGGCTTCAGGTGAGCGGGGCCCGAGAGAGCGTGAGCAAGGTTTTCTGGGTGTGGCGACGCAGGATCATTGGCATCTTCTGTGGCGAATGTATGCTTTGCTGCGATACCCGCGGTGGCGGTTTGCTAATCTAGCAGACTGCACGAACACTGCTCCCGGACTTCAGGCGGCGGAACATAGTAGAGTGTTATTTAGATATTAAGCAAACACCGCTTATTTAAATATTGAACTCACAGCATGTCCGTGAAAATGTATAAATCAGTATAGCTCAGAACAGCTACCACAGCTTGTTAACACAACTGCCCAACAAGAAAGGAGTGTAATGCGTTCAGGGTTCATCTATGTATATTTTCCGTTTCTTTATTACACCGTAACTTCTAAACGCGTAGACCGACCGATTTAGAAGTCTGTGCTATTATTAAAATCATTATGTCATCACGAGTGTCATAGGGTACTTTAACTGTCCAAATATCAAGTAAGTAGTTGTCTAAAGGTCCAAATGTATAAATGTCAAATAATTAACATATATATATTTATATATATATATATATATATATATATATATATATATATATATATATATATATATATATATATATATATATATATATATATATATATATATATATATATATATATATATATATATATATATATATATATATATATATATATATATATATATATATATATATATATATATATATATATATATATATATATATATATATATATATATATATATATATATATATATATATATATATATATATATCGTGTTTAGTGTCGAATGAAACATCTTATTAAGTACATTCCGAAAATATACATCTACCTAAATATATAGATAAATATAAAAACCACAAATATTTCATAAAAAACCGTTATGAAAATAATTATAAATGATACTTTCTTTTACGGCAGTCGTCTTTTTTATTATTTTTCATATATTTACCTGTATTCAAATTACAGCTTTCTATTAGATTTAAGATATCAAATAAAGCTTTTACTTAATTTCAGCGAGTGGCAAGCTATTTATAGATTTGTAAATTATTGTAATTTAGAGAATGTCAGCTGATATAATACGCAAAAATACGACAAAAATAATAAATAAAATGCACGAGAAAAGGTCAAGCTCTAATATATAAAACGAGTACCATTGGCAATAGCTCCTCAGCGGGTATCCAAGATTATTCAGGATCCTGCAGTTCTTTCGACGACGCCGTAAGCACTCAGCAATCGGTCGCGATCCTGATGCTCACAGCGCCTCGTCACAGCCAATTTATTTCAATAATTTAATTATGTATGACACTTTAGAGCGGCGTGTTCACGTAAATCTCTGGCTGCGAATTACGACGCAGTCACCACTCGATTAACAAAAAAATCGCGAGCAGCTGAAATAGGATTTTAAGTTTACTCTCGACCATCGGGCAGGCTGCATTTATGAATATATTTTATGACATAGAAAAGCTGACTGTATAATATAGTTCTGCCGATGCGCGCCTTTCCCCCCATCACTGTTTACACTGTAATGGGGCCTTGCTGAGTTGGCCACGAAGACCCATTCTGTTCAGGGTTGGTCACACTCACGGGTCAACACCCATCCGGCGGCCTCCGCGCATGAAGTGCGAGCCCGGGCAGGACTCTGGCCTTAGGGCTAGTTTCCCCTAGGAATCAACCTTCTCGCACTCCTGGACGGTCTGCACACCGTGCGGCATAAGCCAATCGATTGCGCACTCTGACTAACAGTCGGGGGAGTCTGGAAGCAGTACTGTTTCCTATAGAGCGGGGGTGGTTGCGGACCTTACGGCGACTGCCCTTGAAAGGACCATCGGCTACCCGATCCTAGGTGAACAGCCGAACAAAGGATGCCGTGGTCCGCGATAGATTCGGTATACACCTTTTCACCGCTTCGTAAGGAGAGGACCGCGCAAGCGACCTCGAACTCGTAACCAATCGAGAGACTGGAGTAAACTGGTCGCAATTGGAAGTAAGGGCGTGAGTGTAAGCTCACTGGGTAACACTCCTGGCTATCTCGCGGTTAAGGCGTTGGTCTGTTACCGGCATGTGGCGGAGCTTAGCAGTGGATTGTTTTGTCCAAGTCTTCTGCGTTCACTTCACGGCATCTTCTTTTCCTATATGGTCAACTTGTTTTTGTACATTAAAGTATCAGGAAGGATCAGATGATCTCTAATGTTGGCGTTTCTAAGTCGGAATTTGTGCTCCACAAGACCTCCGATATACTCTTTCTCTTTCACCATACTCGGAACGTCAGAACTGAATTCTAAGTAATGATACTTCGAAATTGTTGATATTTCTCTCGTTTGCTATTAGCGTCCACCTTATCCGGCCTTTTTTTGAAAACATAAATGTGGGAAATCACTTCTGAAAATCGAGAACCATACCGCTGTTTACATTACAGACTTTAAACTGGCCAAAATGTGCCATTTCTGCACCAAACGAAAAATCGAAGTCCCCATAAAATGTAAGACGAGCAATCGAATATGTGCCGTTGTCACTCAGAAGATGTGTTTAGGTGCATAGATCAACAATCCAACAAAATTCATTTTTACCAAAACATGCCCTTTCTGCATTTAGCGATTCTGTAAGCTACTAGCTGCGCCCCGCGGTTTCATCCGCGTGGTGATGGAATATTGTGATAATGATATAGAAAACTATATATCTTTATAAATTATAGCCTATGTGTTATTCTGATGTTTAAGCTATATTATTGTAAAGTTCCATCAAAATCCATTTAGTAGTTTTTGCGTGAAAGAGTAACAAACATCCATACATACATTCTTACAAACTTTCGCATTTATAATAGTAGTAGGATGTTCTTAAAATTTAAATTTTAATAAAATTACATGCATACCATTCCATACATAATATGTTTACTACTCTCATTCTCATCTTATCCAAAGCGTATCCTCACGGTCATGACCTCAATACAGGAGACCACATTTTCTTCAAAAAAATTAAGCTGTCTGGTATTTTTAATTAGATTTGTGTTATTGTTATTATTAGTTCTCTCGTTAATGAACACCACAGAAGCAGCAGCCGCCCGGGGTGAGCGGCCCAGTAAATATTTGGACTACCTGCCATTTTCACTCTAATTAGTGGGTGAATTGCGTCAACAGAGCGACACATTAATGATTTTGTTGAGTGGAGTGGTAGTAGGCTCGTAACGGCGGTTTCACCATCGACAGATACGACGTTACGTATTACCATTCATTATACAGTGTAATAGATTGGCTACTTCCATACAACCGTTCGGCAGTCATGTTTAGACCTCGACATCCAGATGGCGATGGTAGCGTTGACGTCGATATTAAAAGAAAATTATTTGGCCATCTATAATAAAATTGATAATTATTGTTTTTTAATAAAGGACTGATTGTTTATATTTTTTGGGACTTGTTATTGCTTTATGGGAGCTAATGGGCCCTGTTGCAGTTATCCACTAAAACTCATTTGTTCAGGGTCGGTCAAGCTCACTGGTCAACACCCATCTGGCGGCATCCACGTATGAAGTTCAAGCCCGTGTAGGACTCTGGCCTGCGGACCAGTTTCCCCCAGGAGTTAAACTTCTGGCGTTCCTGGACGGTTTGCGCACCGTGCGGCGTCATCCAATCGATTGTGCATTCAGACTGACAATCGGGGTAGTCTGGAAACAGTACTGTCTCCTATAGAGCATGGGTAGTGCACTCAGAAAAAAACATGGTCAATTTGACAACAAGAAGTTGTTAAATATGAGCCATCAAGGTAAAATAGTGGCAGCCACAACGCCAAAATTGTCGAAAAACATTGCTTATATGACAGAGCATAGCATTGTTAATTTCACAAAGGCGCGCTTTCACAACTTTACTTTGATGGCTCATATTTCACAATTTTACTTTGTGAAAAGGCATCTGTGAAATTCGCAATGTTAACACATTGCGAATTTCACAACTTTACTCTGTTGATTTGCTATCAATTCCGCCTTTCAACCTTGTGGGTTTAGCAATGCGCACTTTGCATTATTAGCAACTTTCAAGTTGTGTTTCTAACAGAGTTGTGGTTCAACCTTGTGGGTTTAGCAATGCGCACTTTGCTTTATTAGCAACTTTCAAGTTGTGTTTCTAACAGAGTTGTGGTTCAACCATGTGGGTTTAGCAATGCGCACTTTGCTTTATTAGCAACTTTCAAGTTGTGTTTCTAACAGAGTTGTGGTTCAACCTTGTGGGTTTAGCAATGCGCACTTTGCTTTATTAGCAACTTTCAAGTTGTGTTTCTAACAGAGTTGTGGTTCAACCTTGTGGGTTTAGCAATGCGCACTTTGCTTTATTAGAAACTTTCAAGTTGTGTTTCTAACAGAGTTGTGGTTCAACCTTGTGGGTTTAGCAATGCGCACTTTGCTTTATTAGCAACTTTCAAGTTGTGTTTCTAACAGAGTTGTGGTTCAACCTTGTGGGTTTAGCAATGCGCACTTTGCTTTATTAGCAACTTTCAAGTTGTGTTTCTAACAGAGTTGTGGTTCAACCTTGTGGGTTTAGCAATGCGAACTTTGCTTTATTAGCAACTTTCAAGTTGTGTTTCTAACAAGAGTTGTGGTTCAACCTTGTGGGTTTAGCAATGTTGACATTGCTGTTCCTGCAGTGAAAGACTGCGGGAAAACAGCAATGTTTGCATTGCTCTTTCCACAGTGTTCTATTACAAGAATATATAATATGATAATATTCCTGTAATAGAATACTGCGGAAAGAGCAATGTAAACTTTACTCTTTTGAGCAGCAATGGTAACATTGCATACTCCACAAGGTTGAATCACACCTCTCTTTGAAACACATTTTTGAAAGTTGCTAATAAAGCAACGTACGCATTGCTTCAGTTCAGATCTTCAGCATATTTTATTTGTACTGCTGTATCCTGTACAACCGCTGTGTAAATATTAATTGCAGGGAAAAAGAAATCCATTATTGCTATTCCTGCAATATTTACACTGCGGTTGACCAGGAACAGCATTGCAAATAAAACCTGAAGAAGTACTGAAGCCTATGTTGCATTACTTGTGCGTGTTTGTGTATCCAATAACCTAAAACATAAACAACAGTTACACAAAATAAAACATTTATTTATTTACAACTGACATACATGTTATAACAAAAGGAGTGTTTAATTTTAATTTTACTCGAATAATTTTATGTGGAGACAGAGTTTAGGTCGGAAATAGAAAATTTCCATACAAAATAGTCTTTAAGAACTTGAAAGACGTTTCTGTAATATTTTGTATAGAAACGTATGCTCTAGAAACTCTGTCTCCTCTTAACTAAGATTAACAAACATAAGAAGCCATAAATTTACAGATTACAGTTTTATTCATACATGTATAAACTATTTTGATCATTATAATATTTAACTTTTCAACTTTTAAGATTTTCATTCATTTCAATTAAATAGGCTTGCTAAGTACAACATGGAGCTCAGGTAGATTGATGTCACATCCGATAACTACACCATTGCATATGAACGGATGTTGCATCAATTCCTGATCAATGAATACTGACGTCTGACACGAGTTTCGTAGATAATAAGCATGATAATGATCATCTAAACCTATTGTTTCAAAAAGCTTTGCCTTAATTATTATTTTACATACACCATCAACATATACATATTTTATTTTAGCAAAGGTAACATTTTCCTCCTCAATTGCAGAAATAATTATGTCATTTGCTTTATACCGCTCAGAACACTTTTCTGCCCATTTGACTTTATACAATTTGCTTATATTAGACAGCTTAATTTTATTTAGAATTTTTTTAACTTTACTATCGGCAATTTCTTTTTGGCCTCCGAATGAAAAAGACGAACCTATACTTCCCTTTAGAAAAATATCATTTAAGATCAACTGATGTCTTCGAGCTATTGTGAATGTCATGTTCATTCGATTATTTGAGGTTTTTGCGGCTAACTTGTTCGGTCGATGTTTAGCTTCAAAGCGCATAGAAGACAGATGCCGTAAGGGACCAAATCGTAACATTGCGGAGTGGTAATGCAATAAATTGTGAAACTTGGGTTTAAGAGATTGTTCGAACAATGTGGTAAACATTTCGCAAAGGTCAGCTACTAAAAACTTAAAAAAGTCAATTTGATCAGGTGCAAAGGCGGGAGATAAGACAAAATCTATAACTTTCATCAATTTAATATATAGTTCCCAATACTTATCGTACCTCGGAACGAAATTGCCGAACATCACCCCAAAATACTTGCAAAATGTGTACATTTCGGCAGCGTTTAAAAGCGTATATTGCCCTTTCGTATATTAGGCATTGCTAGCGTGACCGGTTTATCTTTTTTATCGGGGCCATAGGAAAATGAAGAAATTTTGCTATTAACAATATCGATTGAAAAATATTTCAGTTTATCTACAAAAACTACAAGCAGTGAACACATGATATACTTTGAACAACCTTCGTGTAAGTCGTGCATTACATCAAAACCCATTTGTGAAAATAAAATAAAATTTTCTATCTGAAGCCATGTACAATGCTCTTTCACGCCTGTCAGAGATGGATTGTTCGTATTTAAATCTTCCTGATAGTTAGAGTCCGTTCTTAGAAGAGATGTATTTTCATAGAATTGCTTTTGCATTAGTTTCTTTTCTACTTTACAAGTACGACAAGGGAAGTTGCCCGAGAAGCTTTTAACAAAGCCTAAAACACTGTGCAAACCTAAATTATCTCCCAAAATGAGTGCCAATTCAAAGTAAACGGTTCCTTTAAAATTTGGTAGATCGAATGATATTCCGTTTCGAATTAAGTCATTGAACTGATCAATTAGAGGCTGGAATATTATTTTATTTCCAAATTCGACTCTGTCATTAGAATGATATAATAAAGTCAAAAAAATGTTAGACAATTGGGAGGCATAATAGTAAGGCAGACAAGGAAGAGAAATGTAGGCTGCCCCCAATTTATGTATTGACTCCCCAAAGGGTTCAAAGTCTCAAAATCATCTATTTGCAAAAATACTGGCATGACTAATTTTTCTCCATGAAATCTCTGTCTCCAAAATGAACCATGCATAAAATGTTCCACACTGACTGATGCGTCATGGGTCATTAGTTTTTTCATATTATCTATCGTCTGACATAGCAAACGAGGCAAAGAAAAAAATTTGTGCAAAACCGCTTTCATTTGTATTTTATGCGCCACGCAATCTACTGCTTGATAAAAACTGCTTCCATTTTTTTTTACAAAATCAAATCTGCGACCCACCACATAAGGCTCAGGATTAATTGAGGACCCTTTTCCTTCAAAGTACTTCAATCTATGGTGCATTGAATTAAACATTTTTAAATCACTTATAATGTTTTCCGTAGCAGAGCCGGGCGTCATCGGTAATAAAGGCTTGATAGATAAGTTGAAAATGTTTTCAATACCGTTATAAACTGTATCTGACAAATTTATCGGCAATTGAGGATTACTATAAAGGGATGAAAACAGTTGAGCCATGGTTTTGCTCAGTGAAACAGTATTCAAATTAATGTTTACATTTTTTGCTTTGATAGCTTCATTTTCTAGTTTAGAAACTATTTTATCATCATTTTGTAACCCAGCTGGTGTAGTGCACATATGTGAAGTGTCCATATTGGATGAAATTGCTTCAGGGGCTTGGGCCTCTGAATGGTCTTTCAAATAATGACGTCTAAACGAGTTGTAAAGTTGATACCTTCTTCCGCAACCAATAGTTGGACAGAAATAGACCTGGCCAGGATGGTAAATAGTGTAGTGGTTTTTAAATTGCCTTAAATTAAGAAGAGACCGTTTACATAACACGCATTGCACCATCGTGTCTATTTAAAACAGATGCGAGTAAATCTAACATCGGAGTACCTTCCGTGTCATACTTGCTTTTCATGAGATATATACTTCTTTGAACGAACATCCAAATAGGTGCACATTCTTTCGGGTAAGGTAAATCTAATGCCCACAATATTTTAAAAGCATTCGTAATAACATCACACACATTGGAGAAGGTGTACCGAATGTCTTTTGATATAATTAAATCGTACTGCGCAACATCCTTCCAACTGGGGCCAACAGCAATAATATACGGAAGCACATGTATGTTTTTCTCTGTAAATTTAGCTTCTCTCTCAGAACAATGGGTTTCGAGGTCTGATACAGACGGTACTAAACTTATGAAGGCGCTGCTTACTTCTGTACGCGAGGGGTTCCACTGTTTCTTGACACCTTTCACCGGTATCGTATGCATCTGCTTGAGCAGCAGCGGAATTGACAGGAAGGCCGCAACGTTCGCTGGTTCTTCTCCCACTGCAAATATAAATTTTACAAATAAATAAAATATATCATCACTCGTCTGTTCGTCTCGCACTCAAAATATACCGGATTATTCGGCCATGACTGCCGTAACTCTAGAAGTAGTTGAGGAGATTTAATTTGATAAATATTTTTAATAAGTAAGACTTTTTTGTAAGCATTATTAAGATCTACAACTTTTCTCTAGAACTTAATCATATATCTCTCATCGTTAAGGCAGCGTTCGTTAGAAACGTTTTCGTTCGACCGTTTTTTCCGACTTACTTTGAAAATCCGACTACCACGAAAAAGTCTTCTCATTTCTCGGATTAATATATAGCCTATGACACTCACAAATAACGTGGCTTTCTATTGGTAAAATAACTTTCAAAATCAGTTCAGTAGATCCAGAGATTACTTCCTACAACGTCACAAACTTTACCTCTTTATAATATTAGTATAGATAAGGGCTGTTAAAGAAGAAGAAGAAGAAGACAGATTTTAATAGAACAATTAAATGGCCAGGACTTAAGTTAAGGTATTATTTAGAACTAAACATTACTTACAGGTTGCAAGATCCAAGACAGATTGAATATCAACTCTGCGTATGAACTCTTGGGCCTTCTCGTCCAATAATGTTAGTAGGCGAGTCTTCACTGTTGGGAATCTTTCTTCGAATTTCCTTTTTGCTTCTCCATATATTGAATTGAAGTCACTGGCGAACTGCACAAAAAAAATGTTGTATTTACTTATATAAACTTACATCATACTAATATATTTACTATTGCGTTATGTTTTACACAACAATTCTGCATCTAGATACAGGCATTAGAGGCCCCGTTAGATGTGCATAGCGCCTGAGCTGTGTTGATCCTAAGCTGTTGTTTTTCAATGTTCTATGATTTGCTCAGTGACATTGTAATTACTTTTTAATTGTACAAGCATTAAATAAATAAAAAAATAATACATAATACACTCAAATGCTTACAATGACGCTACAGGAGCATATTCCAATGTGCGTTTTATTTCTTTTTTTTATTCTATATAATAGTGATACTGGCTACATTTTGCAGAACACATCGATGAGTCATCGATTGCACATTATCTGCTGAAAGCCCACAAAAACGCAATGACTTAATTGAATTTAATTGAATTTCGATTAGCAGCGGTTAGTAGCAAGCTGTCAAACGTAGCTGTCATTCGGATTGTTTACAACGTTTTTGAACACAACATGGAAATCGAAAATAATTACGAATATAATAACATGATACTCTTTGAAAATAATCTCAAAAAAGACAAAATAGAAAAAGCGCGTTCAGCAGAATTCATCGATGCCGCGTGATCGATGTCTTAGCGGTTAGATCCGCAAAATGTAGCCACTGTATTAAATTTGCAACAAGTGAGAAATGTCGCATGTTGATAAGCTTACAAAATTACTCACCAATTCATAGCCCCATGGAGATTGTAGCGCTGGGAATGTTTTGCAGTAAGCTATATAGTCGCTTCCCTCTAGGATGGCTACCCGCTCGCGCAGAGTATTATGCCATTTAGATTTAGCGAGATCTCGGGGTGATGAGGAGACTTTGAGCCACTGCACGTCATCTTGAGACGAGGCCTCCTCATTCTGAAGTTGTTGAAGCAAGTTGAAGTTTTCAGGCAAAGGTCGTGTTCTACCAGGCGTGTCGCTTGTACGCCTTTTCTTCTTTTTATTTTCGCTGTCGCTGCTGTATTCACTACTGCGGCTCTCGCTGCGGCGGGGTTCTGATGGAGTTGACAGTTTTCTTCTAACTGTGATTAGTCGGTTGATAATGAGGCCACTGGCCTGTATAGCCCGACCTTCAACTATTCGAAAGGGGCTGTAATATACGGAGTTTGTTTCTTCCGGAAATAGAGATACAATCTCTTTGGTCCAGTTTTCCCATACTTCTTTTCGTATCGGGTCCGTAACTTTTTTTAGTTTGCGTACTTCTGACTCCACGATGACAGCAGTGATGATTTTTCGGTCCCGTGTCGTTAAATATCCAGCCTTATTGAAGGTTCAATATCATATTATGCTATGACAGGAAATATACTACAGTTAAAACTAAATTGCAATTAATTCAGTTTATTTTACCAAGAGACATTCAATTATATTCGATACAAGCAAAATTTGTTATTTTTAAATTACTGTGAAAATTTTAATTTATTTATTTAAAATGGTGCATGAAATCTACACAAACCTCATGTGGAGTCATAAACCATGATGACGGTGAGGGAGTGCAAGATGACGGTGAGGAAGTGCGCGATGTCGACACGAACGGCTTTTGCCTAAATGGAGCAGCGACAGAAGTGCGAACGGTTCTTTCATTAAGAACGCTAACCTTGCATAGGTCACTTTCCTTCTTCTGTAAATAAAGGAAATTACTATAATATCTGTAAATAACATAATTACGTAGACTTCGGATTGCCAACCGGACGTCTTGCCGACCGCAATGTGCGTGGGAGTGCAATCGGAACGAAAACCGATAATCTGTCACGAACATTATGGCACAAGTGTACATCGGAGTGTCGCAAAGTGTTTTATGATTTAAAACTTTACAAACCGTCGAAAAGACAAGTTTGATGCGAACTGACTTTTATCTGAATTTTATTGCAACAGGCATGCAAGGAGCAACCATCAGAACTACTCACGCGGTCCAGTGCTATGCGAAGCTTTCCTTTATCTACGACCTGTGGAACCAAGCTGTAAAGCTCGTGATCGTTAGCGTGCAGCAGAAAGTCTAAATCTGCACCCTGATCTAGAAAAAAAACAATCTATTATAGCCACTCCGTTAAGTCGGAATTATTCTACTTTTGGTACCTCGTCTAGTTTTCAAAAAAAAAATACACACTACTAAATTCAATCATTGCAGTGCTAAATCTGTTAAAAAATAAGGTCGTTTTTTTTTAATTTAATTTATTTTTATTTTGTAAATTAGTTTTATCATGGTTTTAAAAAAAAAACTAACCTAACCTACTGTCACATAGGTGTTAATGAATTGTTTTAAAAAACTAACTTAACCTACCGAAATGTATAGATTTGACACTTTTTAAATACCTATATCTCATTTATTGAGTCCGTTAACTCCTCGAGCGCTGACGTTTGAATTGTAGTGTCTCTTAGAGAACGAGAAGAAGAAGAATAAATCACAATAAAAAGATAGCGTTTCAGAGAAACGACGATTAATGGGCGAACACACTATCGGACGCGTCCGCTGCCGTGGCTTAGGACAGTATGTACAGTCGTCCGAAGCCTAAAGGTCGCGATAATAGGACGATTTCTATATAGGACGATAATAGGACGCGATAATAGGACGGCTCAATAGAAATTCATTACACAGATCGCGCCCGACACAGCCGCGGCAGCGGACGCGTTCGATAGTGTGTTCGCCCCTTTATTCCGAAACTACCATACTGATCATATAAAGAAGACCTGTTTTATGTTCCTATTTTATTATTATTCTAGATTATTGATCTTTCAATATCATTCGACTATATTTACCACGCTGACTCGATAAATATTTTTTTCAAAAAACTTACCCTGTAGTGTTGCAAACAGGTGTACGAGGTTGTTCGATATTAAGAAGTCAAACAGTAGCGCTGTTCTTTCTCCATTTTTCTGACATGTCGCCACTTAATCACTGATTGCACTTTTGAACAGTTCCGAGTTGTGCTTTTAATTCTTTCTTGAAAATACGACGCCGTAAAATGCACTCGATGCAGAGCGAGCGCTCTGCACGCGCCCCGTTTACAGACTGGAATAGCGTCGCAAACAGCGTGTCGCGACTCGCGCGACGGATTGACAACGTATAGGGAAGTCCCCAACTTTGTAGAAAATAAACGTTGCGGTTTTGACAATTATAGTTTGAGTTTTTCTCAAACCTATCTGCCATTGAGAAAAAATCTACGTCAAAGTTGTGTTAATATCAATTTAAAAACATTGAGAAATTATGTAAACATTGCCTTATTCACAACTTACGTAGTTACTAGCTAGCGTTGCTAGTAAAAGTTGCTAGCGCGGCAACGTATGAAATCAATGTCTCGCTTACATTGTGGAACTGACAAACCAACTATGTTAATCATGGACATTGCTAATTTATCCACAACATTAAAAAAGCAATGTTCCGCTTACATTGTGAAACTCACAATACTCAACTATGTGAATTCCACAGATTAGCACATTGCTAATTTATCAAAGTACCGTAAAGTTGCCGTCGTTGCAATGTATAAAATCAATGTTCTGCTTACATTGTGAAACTCACAATCTTTAACTATGTGAATTCCGCAGATTACCACGTTGTCAATTTATCAAAGTAGCGGAACATTGCTATCGCCGCAACGTATAAAATCAATGTTACGTTTACATTGTTAAACTCACAAGCTGTAAAATTGTTAACCCCGCAGTTTAGAGCATTGAGGTAATAACAATGTCGAAAAAAATTGTTAGCGCCACAATTTTATATTGTTGATTCCGCAATTTTTGCATTCGACAAAGAAAACGTTGCTGACCCCGCAAAGGGTAATTTGTCATTGCCACAATATTCTATGGTTAATTTCGCAATTTTTCGCTCGCAATGTAAAAATGCAGCGTTGTCTAGTAAAAATTTCTCTGAGTGTGGCTTCACCTTACGGCGACTGCTCTTTAAACGACCAATCGGCTACCCGATTCCGGGTAGAATTTGGATAAAAGGCGCCGTGGTCCGCGATAGTTTCGGAAAACGCCGTATCACCGCTTCGTAAGGGAGATGACTGCGCAAGCGACCTCGAACCCGTAACCATTCGGGAGTCCAGAGTAATCTGGTTGCAACTGGTAGTAAAGACGCGGGTGTCGGCCCGCTGGGTGACTAACCTGGCTATCTCGCGGTAAGGCGTTGGTCTCTTACGAGCATGTAGCGGAACTTGAAAGGTGGACTGTTTTGTCCTAAGACTTCTGCTTTCACCTTACGGGTGACAGAACGTTAAATTTCTTTAAAATTTCCTGAGGTGACGGGTTCGCCCGTTGTTGTTGACAGCTCTAGTTGATTGTTTATAAAAACCAAATAATATAATCAATGATACCTATATTAAGATTCAATTATTAGTGTCATTTATTGCATTTGTTTATAAACTGATGTCTAGGGAATATTACCGAAAATAACAGATGGCGCACTATTTTCGGCTCGAAGACTTTGAGTCTTTGGTTAACATTTACAAATATATTGATTTATCGGCGAACGTTTGAAAGTTTCTTTTTAAGCTATTGCATAGCTTTTATCGCGGGCCTAGGCCAGCGCGGCGACCGAATGAAGAAATTTCTTAACGAAAATTAATGATTTTAAACTGATAATTACGTCTAAACGAGTACTGCTTACGATTCGAAAAAAATATATGTTAAACAAGAACATCTTCCTAATATTCTTAGCTTTGAATATTTTAGATTATGTTTATATTACATAGCGTAATTAATTTGTGAAATTAGGTCTACAGGAACACAAAAACGACTACTACGCAAATACTATCTGGCGTATTATTATGAAACCTGCACCATTTTAAAGATAACTTAATTATCTATCTTTTTATCTACGATTTTTTTCGAATAGTCAACGAATAATATCCCCTTTTTTGCTTTGTCGAATAAAATTCGTTCGCGGCGATCTATCGGAAGACGTTTAAATTATTCCGAATCATTGCTTCCGCAGCCGCAAACGATTCGGAATAATTTCAACGTTTTCCGATAGAGCGCAGTTATCTGATATCAGAAAAAATAAAATAAATAAATAATTATAATTGCATAAGTTGTTAAAAATGCTATGCAATAGCTTTACCGCGGCAGTCCCCGAGTGCCACACGTATTTTTTTTTTCGTGTACATTCGAAGTTGGTTCAGTACACAGTTTAAAAGTGTGTTTAGCATTTATAATGTAAAAAAATACGTTGAAAACGTGCGAAACTAATTTAGGTTTTTGCAAATAATTTAGATTTGATACTAAAATAAAATATATAATAAAAAGAAATAGTTTTGTGGGGTTGTATAATAATTAATGGATTTGGAAAATCTCAATAGTAGAGAATAAAATTAAGTTTCAGACCACACCAAGTCGAACTTTTGAGACCACAACAAGTCGAAGTCAAAAAACGGCACCTGAAAATACTTTTTTTTATCTATTTACAGCATGATATAAATATATTTTTAATGGTATTAAATCGCGTGTGTACAAGACAGATTGTAAAATAGCCTGCCTAATCCAGGTCCGATCTCGCCTATTCTCTTTATGTCAATTGTCTGAAAGTACAAGGTCTAATTTTCAAACAGCTGTCTATAAAATTCAATAAATAGTAGAATGGCCGATAACTGTCGCAGTGCAGAGGGCACCTGAAGAAGAAATAGAAGATGATAACGCTGCCATATAACCTGCAGAATTTACCAGTTATAGAGCAGTAGGTACTTTTCTACCACACATGCCCAATTTTATTTTTCGCCCAGCGGGTGTACGATTGTAGGAGAAGCGGGCCCAGAGATTAATCGCTCCCACTTGGACGTTGGGGCCAGCACGCTGTTATAACCAAGCCATGCGAGCAATATCGATGTTGCACTATTATTGGTATGTGGAATGAGCAGATTGGATTTATAAAATAAGTTAGCTACTTCACTAGGTCACTTTTGAATGGAAAGTAAGTAATCAATTTGCCGAATAAAACCCGAACGATTACATTAAAAGAACTTTTTTCTAGGACTTTTGAATTAATGTTAGAGGATCGTAGGTATCCCTAGCGATGTCAACTTGCTCCTTTCTCAAGCATTCTGGAAAATGAGGCTAAAAATGTTTACGTCTTTAAAGAAAGCAGGCAAACCCCCACCGTGATAACATATCCTGCAGGTAACCAGATATTTAAGGCCACATTTGTCTCGCAGATATGCTATGGACCTCGGGTGTAGGTCGATAAAATACACACCTCTGTTATGAGACAAAATATTTGTAACGGCCAGAGAATCCTCCTAATTGCAACACTTAGCGCATATGAAACAACAGCAACCTTGTTACTACCAGTGATAGTAGGAGTACTCCCACCGAAAGTCCTCGAATACCAGGCCAAGAATGGTTCCGCCGGGGAAAAATGGTCTAGTGGATCTAACTTATATCCAACCAATTAAATGGAGAGATTCAGAGCAATCAGAAAGATAGATTGCGTATTTGGAAAGAACTACGGGATCGTGAAAAGACTAGGCTATTAATGCTATTACTCTTTATATCGGTATTGACTTGCCTAAGTACTATGGTGCTCTTCCGGAAAGGATCATGAAACTGCACTACATGTGATTTGGATGTATCAGATTCCGGAGGATACGAGGTATCTTATATTAGATGGAATGAGCGGGTGTGTTTTTCGGCTTTGGTGTTCGAAATCAAATCAACTTCGCGTTGTTCTACTCCTTTCGTAAACCCTGGATTTAAATAAAAATCCTCATGACAGGCCCGAGAAACAACGAATAACTTAAATGCTATAAGAGAATTCAAATGAAAGCACTAGCTTTTAAAACAGTCTAAGCAGGTGCTATTTCGAAAAAAAATATTGCACATTATCATCTCGTCTAAGCGAAGCGAGGCTGATTAAAGACTAGTACCGGTGCATTGTACGGTATTAAATTATAAAGATAGTAATTACAAAGTCCGAAAATCTTGCTGTGTTTTCATTTTAACCGCACTACCTATACGAACGTACGTGATAAGTCTGCTATATTGTCATGTAGAAAAGAATATAAAAATCATATGTATAAAAATTTGTATAAAATGGCTATATAAAAACCGTTTATATAAACCGCTATATATTTTGGCTGGTATATTTTAAATAACTATTTTTATTGAGAAATATAAAACAAACAAGGATTTACTTAGTTATGGGTTATAAAGGTTGGGCGGTTAATTAACATAAATGTAATTAATTTGCGCACCCGCTTATCCACGATCTCATTGCTGGCAGCCGCTGCTCCTTAAGATGAATCATATAAGAGAAGAGAAAGATATTAAGCGCCATCATTGCAGCTTTGTTTGCCCCGCATGCCTGCCCTCCGCACCGCGAGCCGTTCGAAACAACGAAAAGCAATTTAAATGTTAAGAATGCCTGTCACTACATCCATCCAGCCCTCTCCCGCATGTGTATACACGATCGCAGTGCAATAGTATGTTCCATTTTGTGTATACCTACCAAGGCGCTACGAGAGATAAACCAGGCAGTGCCTCTAGAGTGAGTCAACGATAAGGCGATATGCGAAAGGGAGTGGGAAACTTGACGTGCACTTGCTGGACTGCTTCGTGAAGTGTTTCGCGCATAGTGGTTGCTCGTATTATGTATCGCTTTCTTGTCATCACGTCGTCTCGTCAAAGTGCGGTGCTTATGTGAAATGAAATATTGAAAAGATGTTTAGCATTCGAACACTTGAAGCAAGAACACCCCGGCGTCTGAAATGGACGTGCGAAGGGTGCCTACCTTCCTACCCACCAAAAAGCCGATGCACACTACTAAACAATCCCAACTTTGTACGGTTCCTATGCCGCGTCATACGCATGTTTCAGACACGATGCGTCTATTTTATGTATCTGACGCAGTTGGTCTGAAGCGTGTCGATTTCTTCTGAAAGTACATGAATTGCTCGCGGTCGGTGACGTACGGTAAGCGCTCGATTTATACGATAAGGTAGATAGATACCTAGAGGCTTAAAATATGCCGTAATATAAATTAGAACTATCTGAGCCATCATTGTCTGAAAATGTTATACCTTGCGTTAGAGCTGAGATGACAACCAAACAATGACTGGTTTTTGTGAGAGTTAATTTATGGAATATTTTCAGGCAGGGGCTGACAGTATATTTTGTTATCTGGTCAGTTATGAGCTGGCCTGTCAGCCCCCAAGGGATATCGTTGAGTTTTGGGACGACCTGTAGATGTAGGAGAAGAAAAGAATCCACTAAGGAAACGTACCCCAAAGCACCGATTATATATGGTATTAGATTTTTCAATACCATAGCATGATTTGGCTAAACGAATAGCAATTGATTTGGCTATCTACCTCTTTAATACTACGAAAGTCGTCATTTTGAACATACTAATATAGGCTCAATTAAGTTTTGGAACTATGAGTACTATCTAACGTTGCATGTCATAGTAAAATCCTGGTTTCCAAATCGCAGATCATCTTAATCAATCTGATACGCTAAGCAATCAATGCTTAACTGCACGTCCGTTGGGTTAGCTATTATTCAAAAAATAAGTAAAAAGTGGTTGGGTTTTTTCATTAGATTTGTTATTAACAATAGGTTGATACGATTGACCCACTTATTACCCTTTTTTGTATTTAGAATCATGGAAACAATTTGACATATCACGAACGCTTTGCTAGTTTCGGGTTTTTTTTTGTTTTTTGTTTTTTACTTGAACGTACTTGATGCGGCTTGTTACTCTCATATAGGTAGGGCGGTTAAAGCAACGTCGTGGAATACACTCGCTCCACGGCTTGTGTTTATGGTAGTAATGTTTGTGGCGTTGGGATGTTCGCGGTTTGCGGGTATAATAATTGGGTCCTCTATCCGACATGATCGCTCTTTTGTTTGTCGGGCCATTTTGATTGATTGTGGCGGCGCGCTTGGGTCCGAGCTCTAATTAACCGCCCCACAAAGAAATTGTATTTACCGAGTGAGCGTCGACGCGACACGACGCCTCGCACCTTCTTTTTCCCACATACGTTCTCGCCATAGTCTACTGATACAACATTCTTCAAAATGGCATATAAACACTCTGCCCGGATCGACGTATTCTGCATGAAAATGTGGCCATTAAATTTCAGTAGGTCCTATTTGGTGTGCTGGTAGCCAGCAGTTGCGTTGACGTATGTTTTATTTTCATTACACAAGAATGCCCCACCGCCTGAGGTATTGTAATCGCTCGAGGACAGACGCATGGTTGCTGATATAGTTTTTCTACAAACAATTCTGAAGAATAGCATGCTTATTATTTCAATTACTCCCCGGATCATGCGGGGAACTAGCTACAACGGGCGAACCGGTCACCGCAGGAAGTTTTAACGATTAGTCGTTCTATCTCCCTGGAGTGAGCGCAGAAAACTTGGACAAAACAGTCCACCGTCAAGCTCCGCCACATGCCGCGAGATAGCCAGGAGTGTTACCCAGCGGGCTTACACTCACGCCCTTACTTCCAATTGCGACCAGATTACTCCAGTCTCTCGATTGGTTACGAGTTCAAGGTCGCTTGGGCGGTCCTCTCCCTTACGAAGCGGTGAAACGGTGTATACCGAATCTATCGCGGACCACGGAATCCTTTGCCCGGCTGTTCAACCAGGATCGGGTAGCCGAAGGTTGTTTCAAGAGCATTCGCCGTAAGGTCCGCAACCACCCCCGCTCTTTAGGAAACAGTACTGCTTCCAGACTCCCCAGACTGTTAGTCAGAGTGCACAATCGATTGGCTTACGCCGCACGGTACGCAGACCGTACAGGAGCGCCAGAAGGTTGATTCCTAGGGGAAACTAGCCCCAAGGCCAGAGCGCCGTGAGTGTGACCAATCCTGAACAGAATGGGTCTTCGTGGCCGACTCAGCAAGAGCCCCTTAATTGTTCTTTGGATAGCACAGCAGGATTTTAAAGTGTACCCATTGGTTAATTCCGCTATCCACTATGTGTTCGCATCTCGCCGATGTTTCTCGCTGAACTTTTTTAACAGCGACAGACGGTATATGGCCTTCAGTCGTGTAGCTATATGCTGTCTTGTTTATCCAACGTAGGCTAACCCACATACTAATATGCACTCGATTTTATATACACACGGGGTTTGTAGTGGTATTAGATCGTTTTTTATATCGAATATCTTACATACTTATTCGATCTGTCACGCCCTTGAAGTATGGTAAAAACGCTCGTGATATTTTCGGTTCTTGGCTTTCTCCGTTAATGCTACAAACAATGCCATAAATTTGTTTTATCTTATTTAAAATATCAAACAACCGCGACAGTGTTAGATTTCATACAGTCCATTTCGAAATAATGTTTTTTCTATTTGGCGCTTAGTGCCTTATTAAGTTCCGGTTTTCTGAAGAGTTTCCTGATAACTTCTAAGTGAAATTACTAGTCTTCGCACTAAAGGAGGTAAATAGCTACACTGCCGTAGAATTAATCCCATTTTGTTTGGAGTTTATTAATTGGACGGGGGATGGGACGGCGCGCGCTGCATTGCCAACCGTGTCGCGTCTTATCCTTCGCTTTACTCCGTGTACAAGATGCACTTCCACAATTATCTGTCTTTGTGCTCACAGCAGGCAAAATACGAGGCGACAAAGTGACCGAGACGTAGTCGCTTTTCACTTGGAAATACTTTTAATTACGCTGGCATTTCGCGATTTCGCGTTTTAGAGCTAGGAGTCGAATGATATCGTTTGGTTCACAAACTATACAACCCCTAATCTAGGGGTCTATAAACAACCACATTGCCATGTGCATTTGACACAGACCAGGTGTATTTGGCCTCAAAATCAAGACAAAATTATTTTTTGATCAGAAACATCTTAGGACAGTATGATTAATTCCATCGTGGTTAATAATTCTAGTAAAGTCAATAGGTTTGTAAATAAACGACTTTTAAATTATTTAAAAAGAAAAACAAATTAAAAATATTATTAAATAATATTATTCAGAGGATGGCATCCATGGTTCATCAATATTAATGGTCAACATCATTTTCAGTATTAATGGATCCATGAACTAGTATTTTATTACGGATTAGGCGTCATTATATGACATTTATATAGTTCTTTCTATTACACATACAGTTTCGCTGTGTCTGAACAGAACAGTTAGTTTTTTTTTGGTGTATATATTGTGACCATTCGATATAGCTCCCAAAATTACTTTTAGAATACATAAAAGGCCAGAATGTATACCTGGTATTTATTGCTGAGAGTTCATATTTCCGTCATTACTGCTTCCGAAACCAACTTTATTAATATATACTATTAGACCTAACTTCATTCTAAATTCCTCTTGTATCTCCTTTTTTTAGGTTGCACTATTTTCTTATCACTTTCATCTCTTAAATTCCATTTTTAATTGACAATTTATACGCAAGATGTAGGATTGTGTCAAACAATCTTATTCTCGCATGCAAAATCGATAACCCAAATTGTAGAGTCTGTTTATTTATTCGTATTCCCATTGATAAATCATTAAACTCCTTAGGCGTACCTCCACAAATACAACATTTTAATGTTGATTTAGTGTCAGTTGCAGCATTGTACTCATTGTCTTCAACCATTGTGAGAATCATCACATATTTTAGCGAAAATGTTATGTTAGTTTGTGTGACTTGGGTATCTTCCAGTGAATTTCTTTGATTTTCTATATATCTGATGTCGTCCTTTGTGATACCTGCTGTTTCTTTTGAAAATATTTTGCCAATCGACCAGCAATATCGTGGAGAGGAAGGTGACGGGTTTTGCCATATTATCTTCGATGGGAAAAATTAACTTTTAGAAAAGATTCGCATTAGAATCGGAGTTACTTTCCAATTTTTGCTTGAAAATTGTTTGCTGCGATCCGTCGCACCCCAACGTTTACATGTGTCTCTTTCTTTATTATCCAAATGCTGGACACATTCTGTCAAAAATGACAAAAGGCGCGAATCAGTATGGTTTTATATATCCTGGAGATTTATATCCTGGAGATTTTATATACTTGGACTTCAGTACAAGTAGCCGTGATTCTATAAGATTCTTACTTGGGGTAACAATCTTTTTTTGCGTTTAAAATTGTAAAGCATGGATAAAATGATTTATTGGACTTTTTAATTATTTATTTATTTATTTTTATTTATTTATTTATTTTCAGGAAAACCAACAGCTAATTATAATTTAACAATGCCGGAGTAACATAGCAGAGAGCCAATTAAAGGTTTTCACGTTTAAATAACGTTGTAGAAACATATGTGATCTTTCAATTAAAGCTATCGGTTAAGAATGCATCAAAAATTATTCAACAATTAATGCTAAAAAATTCACTGTTCAGTCGCTGCCTAGCTGAGTTAACACTCGTACAGAATAGATCAAAGTCAAAGCGTTTAATCATGTCATTGAAATTGTCACTTGTTCGCCACAGAAATGCATTTTGCCTATAGTTGGTACCAGCATGAGGAACATGAAGAGCAGGGTTAAATCTATTGAGTTTGGAAGGAAAACGGAGTTTAATTTTATTTAGTAAGTCAGGACAGTTAATATTATTGGAGGTAATTTTTAGCAAAAAGGTTAAGTCCGCGGTTTCACGCCGCTTAATCAAGGGGAGGATATGAAATTTCTTGCATAAATTGAATTTCGTATTGTTTCCTTGAAAGTCCAGCTTCGACGAACATAGACAATGCTTCTACTGAAATTAATCGCTGCTTTATGGCATTAATCTATATTTATCTTACATGGCATTAATTATATATGGCATTATACGCTGCTTATGGCGGTCAATGAGCGCATTTCGCAATTTTTTTGCACGTTTTTGGAGGTTTTGTTAAGTTATTTATCACATTTCAAGCGTCTGGCCTTCACATCTGGACTTCACGTAAATCGCAAAAGTAAACTCTTTAGAGCTCATTTCTCTCCGAAGAGTTTCTGTTTTCCTTCTTTTGCTTCGTTCGCTGAAATTATACAAAAACTTTTTTGGACTACCCGGTCGAGATAAAGCTTGTGGTAATTCAAATGTCCGCTGTAGCCAATTCTCTTTTTTTTTAAGAAATATTTCTTCTCTATAATGGGAAGCGACCCATCTACGCTTCAATTGTGATTTAAGATTAGACAATTTGTAATTAGCTTGTTTTCGTTGATCATTGGTGTAATTTTGCGAATTCAAGAAGGAAGATTCAGCATGGCAAACATTTTTGTTTATATCGTCATCGGTGGTCTTGCATGATGTAATAAAATCGTTTCGGGTTATAACTTTGAATCCGGACGGCCCTAATTTTTTATTTTTTTATTGTTAATAATGTTTTTATGCTGTCCAATACACTCAGATATTTAAGGCGATTACCCAGCAAGTTGAACGAAGTAGGAATGGTTTTTCATTGGAGTAATTAGAGGAGACTTGCTTCTATTATATGTTATAGAAATTATAACCGGGACTCACTAAGAAGTATAACAAAAGCCTTCGAGTTCAACAAAATTTCCAGTTAAAATGAATTTTAAACTATTTTCCCAGAAACAGATTTTTTTTCTATAAAGTACTAATTTATAATTATTCACATTAGCAAAATAAATTGTACATATCTGTCTTAGAAATATTCATGTTCAATAAATTGTTAAAGTTTCGTAAAAACTTAAAAAACCACATCGAAATATTTTGCAATTGTTTGCAAAAGTGCCGAGAACAGATAAGTGCACAATGGACGCCGCTTGAATTTCGACTGATACTATCTGGAAGCGAGGGTCTAAAAAAGTATCGACTCATTATCCAGCATCTATTCCTCTATCTCGAATAGTAACCATTATTGCGATTCGAGCTATTTTGCAAAATCGAATTTCGTCCGGATTTTAAAGTGAAAGAGGCCTCGTCCTATACATGCATACAGTGTAGGCTTGAACGAAATAGACATATATAACCACGTCAGCAGTCTGCATTTTGTTAAACAGGTATGTAAATAGCTGGGGATCACATTCAATTGAGTTAGCACTCCGCATACCCACATGCACTTATATGCACATATAAACTACAGATACACATACATACATACACATACGCTGTACATCACACAAACATACATCCACACTCATAAATCAACACCCACATACACACACATAACGAACTTACTTCTAAATTTTTTTTTTTTTTTTGTTTTCTTTGAACATATTATGTAGCATGTTTTATATTTCTCGTATTGTAAATAATTTAAAACCTCATTTGCGGATATAATATTTATATTTAAATATTGCTTTGCTGTATTTTTGTAATAAAATAAAATAAAATTAACAAATATCGAATAAAGGAGAGTTTCATCGGTAGGTTGGGTTAGATCTGAAGGAGTGCCGCGGGCATTTCATTTGTGTCCGCTTTCAGAGCGAGACAACGAACCGAAAGCTATATATTTGCCAGTTCTTTGAGTGATGCGCTTAAAACAACTATATAATACATAGGTTGTTACTTATTTAGTGTTCTCCCTCTTCTGTTATTTGAATGAGGAAATCCAAAAAAAAATAATAGAGGAGTTATTACGCTACTGCCAAGTTAGTTAGTTAGTTTTCCTGGGCTATTCCCGCACTTGGCCTCTTGATTGGGCCGTTGTGCGTGGCTCATGTTTCTATTAATGTTACTCCGGCCAACCCAGGCTGTCCCAGAAGGTTAGCAGCCTGTTTGGGTTGCTACAGACCTCCGGGACAGATGCTGGAGATTGTAGTATTCTTGCCCGTTGCTCTGCCACGCTCCTGCATTCCATGAGCACATGCTGTGGCGTTTCTTCTTCCTCCATGCATCCTCTGCAAAGAGGGCTGTCTGTCACACCTATGGTAAACAGGTGTTTGTTTAGGGGACAGTGGCCTGTCATAGTACCTATGACTTAACTGATTTTGTCCCTTTTTAATCTGGTGAGGTTGCGGGCAAGTTTTTTAGGCGCTTCCGGAACCGCGTTCTTTGTTTGCCTGCATTCTGCGTTTATTTCCATACTTTAAGGTGGGTTTCGTCGGTGTTCCTGCGTAGCCATGCTTTTATTTTGGCCTGGGGTATGGGCATCAAGGGTTCCGGTCCATATACTATTTCCTTCGCCAAAAAAGGATAGTACTACGCTACTGCCAAAAAAGAAGTGATTTTTTTTCATGGTTTTTGTAATTTTATATGTATGTACCTATGTATGTTTGCTAGTTGTTCAATTCACCGGTGGTGACGCCTTCTACTGGGCAAATGCCCTTTAGCGGGTTTTGAATAGAGCCGAGTCACTTGAACCGGCTTTCAGAGTTATAAATTCTCCTTGACGTTAACGCTGCGAGCTAAGTCCCCCTTTGGTCGTCTTCACCTTTTAGCGATGGCTGCTTTATATATGAGTAAAACGCAACTATGTTAAGATTAATATAATAGTAAAACCGTCTCCATTGACTTTTTAGTTTCTGAGTTATTCGGTGGTTTTAATCGCTATCAAACTGGCGTGAATTTCGACGTATTAAAGTTAAAGCAAATATTAAAAACATATCCTAATTAATCTGAACTTATATGATAACTCTGGACAAATCCCAAGCATGTTACGTAGACTGTTGAGATTGGAGGCAAAGTGGCTCAAGCTCACTTCAAGCCGCGGCGGAAGAGCTCGGCAGAAACTTTGCACTTAAGGCAAACTGAAGTGGGCACACAATTCCTAAGTTTATCCTTAATTTTGTGGGCGTGCAATCTTAACTAAACCCGGCGCGCACTAACTTATTTAGGGTGGTCAGTCCCTGGTATGCCTCGTTAAGTGCCGGATTATTTATTAATGAGCTTATTCGAACTTTAAAACAGTCCTCGAGCAATCGTTGCAGACAATGTATTTATTTTATTTTTTTATTTTATTTTATTTTGTTTTATTCCGGAACCAAACAGAACTACATACAATGCAATAAAAACGTATTTAAAAGTAACAAAAATCCAATTCAAAAAAATCAAATTTAAATTCAAAATTCTTTATTAATCCTTAATGTTACACATATGTTTAAATTCAAAGCCATCCTAACTAGGCCTCGCCTCTTCTAAAGTAGGCTTAATATAAAAGAAGGTAGAGTGGTTTTCGTGAGTTGCGATTAGTGTGATTCTGAATATTAAGTAAGCAAATTGAACGCAATATGATGGAAGTCGGGATGGATAGTGAGGTGAACAGAAGAGACAAAATAGATTTAAAAATATGCGTGTGGCACTCGAGGACTGCCGCGGTAAAGCTATTGCATAGCATTTTTAACAACTTATGCAATTATAATTATTTATTTATTTTATTGATTTTATTTTTTCAGATATCAGATAACTGCGCTCTATCGGAAAACGTTGAAATTATTTCGAATCATTTGCGGCTGCGGTAGCGAATGATTCGGAATAATTTAAACGTCTTCCGATAGAGCGCCGCGCACGAATTTTTAATTCGATAAATCAAAAAAACTGGATTATTCGAAAAAAAATCGTAGATAAAAAGATAGATAATTAACTTATGTTTAAAATGGTGCAGGTTTCATAATAATACGCCAGATAGTATTTGCGTAGTAGTCGTTTTTGTGTTCGGTTAGACCTAATTTCACAAATTAATTACAATATGTAATAGAAACAAAATCTAAAATATTCAAATCTAAGAATATTAGGAAAATGTTCTTGTTTAACATATATTTTTTTCGAATCGTAAGCAGTACCCCTTTAGACGTAATTATCAGTTAAAAATCATTAATTTTCTTTAGGAAATTTCTTCATTCGGTCGCCGCGCTGGCCTAGGCCCGCGATAAAAGCTATGCAATAGCTTAAAAATATTATATATGTATATAAATATATTTATATACTTAAGATAAAGTATGTCCATGAACCAAATTAAATAAAATATAATGTGCAAATCTTATGTGATCATCTATCTAGACTGTAGATTTTTAAAAACTGAATCTTTGTTTTAAAACAGCTTTGATTTGCTCTATCAGTCGAGGAGCTATGGGCCGTTTAAATGATATATCGTAGGCTAAGCCACAGCTGCCTTTGATTTCACACACAACCGGGGTTTATAATGTCAAACAACCGCGATAGTTGTCGAGATGATTACTATCGCGGTGCCCGTGATGAATGGAAAGAAGTTATAAGCTGAGCTTCTATACAGTGATTCTTTTATTGCCATTTTGTTATTACGGTATTATTCAGAATAACGATGTTTCAATCGTAATTTTGTTGAATTACAAGAAATTTTGTTGAAAATCCATTAATCGATTATACGTGTCATAATTTTACGTACGGAAATAACAATATAGTATAGTTTCAATAGAATTCATGTGTTTGAATATAACCGTACGTATACTACTACATGCTGTCATGTTAGAAGCGAGATCCCAAGGTCGCGACGTAATGAAATAACATTATGTTTTTACACTACGGCACTGTAAGTATCGTCATGCGAACGCCGCTCCGCGTCATGTTAATTCATGTATGTACAACAATTTCTTCGAAAAACACACCTGCATTTCGAATTTTTTGCAAAAACTTTCGCATGTTAGTCGTCAATCGGATTGTCTTCACATGTCGCCACAAATTTGATTATTTTAAGCACGCGTTTAGTTCGTTAGATACAGTTGAACGTAGAATAACTGAAAGAGTCTGACGAAAATCACCGGAAAACATAATCATGGCTCCACCAAAATAAATCGTAGTCACGAAGAGCTTTCAACGTTCTTGTGGGGCATCGCACATTCTACCCAAACGATCAATTTGCATATCTGTAGAACCTGTACCATATCGATGTTTTTAGCGATGTTGCAAGCTGGTGTCTTATTGATTTGCATGCTCAGTGGCATTTTCAAGGTAGAATGTACAGTTCGTCCGCCTTCTAACAAAGTCGCTGCAATTTCAGACGAAGGCAATGATTGAGCAACTTCGTTCCGCTTCATGTTAATTCATACGCATGAACCACAGTCCAAGTTATATACGTAATCATTGTTGAAACATGCGTATTTCAGTGTATTATATCGTTATATTTTTCTCATTGTATGTCAAATTGTGTAAACAAAAGACTCGCGGATAGCCCGAGAATGTCTCTCGATACATTTTAGGAACATCAAGCATTTCATTACTGTGGAAATTAAAAGAGTCACCACATTTTCGTAGCAAACTGAATTATAGATATCTAGCAGTTTACTATCCCATTTCCTGGTTCACGTAGATAGTTAATCGTATGCTCGCACCGCCGCTCCGTGGCGCCATCACCGTAATCGCTTAAATTCGCTCCATCTACATGTTAATATTGTGTAAATGTTCCGCGAAAATGGATGCGTCCATTTAAATTCGTACGGTTTCAACAAAATGATCCAAACCGCTGGGACTGTTTTACGCGACCGCTAGGACCCGAGCGGAAACCATACGTATTAATTTCACGTCCCCCAAAATGGTTAACGGAAAAGAGCAATTTTAGTGGAATACATACGTACATACACACACACTTTAATGTCACTAAGTATAACATAATAGTTCGGGAGATTTTCGCTTCGGGACCGCAATATTATTAAACATCGAAGTTTATCGTACGGTATTTAACATTTGACTCACGTTTTATTTTACTGTATATTTGACATTTGGCATCCACGCATGAAGTGCGAGCCTGGGTAAGACTCTGGCCTTATGGTTAGTTTCCCCTGGGAATCAACCTTCTGGCGCTCCTGGACGGTCTGCGCACCGTGCGGTATAGCCAATCGACTATGATTAAACTAATCTTTTATTTTCCCTCGTTAGAGTGTTAATTTTTGTTCTTTAAGTACTTTGTTCTTACCTAAATATAATAAGCGTTTAAATTAATATTTGGATATCAGAGTTCAAACTTTCGAACCACGTATTTTATCGCCATCTGTTATTTTTTGTTTGAACTAATTTATTTTAATCTTTTATTTTCCCTCGTTTCTTTTCTTCGTTTAATTTTTATTCTTTATATACTTTTTTCTTACCTAAACATAAGCAACTTAAATATAATACATTTGTTAAATTATTGCATAACAATATTTTATTTTTAAAAACGTTTCAAATTCCGCTCGACAGATGGCGTTTATATTAATTCGACTTCATTTTATTCTATGTTACTACTTGGTATTATATATTGAAAAGAATCGTAAATTTGGTACATAATATTTTGAAATTCGTAGATTTGGTATATAATATTGTATTTGGTATACAATAATATGAAACAAATTATTCATTGCTTCAGAAAAAAAACTTTTTACAACTTTTTTGCTAATTACCTACTGGTTTTGTAATTTAGGTAGGTACAGTTTTCTAATGTACGATCATTAACTTTAAATTGTTTATTATCGGCAATATAATATTAGGGTAAAAATATGTATTTTAATAAATTATTGATTGCACTTCTAAATATTGTGCATTGTTACATACGTAGCTACATACAAGAAGGATTAAAGATAACGAATTGAGGAATGTTTCATTCAGTGCCGGCCAACTTAGCCTAAGGATGTTTTAATTATAATAATATATTATTAAATGTAATTTATTATTTAGTTTTGTTGTTATTAAAATTATACATTATTAATATATAAGCCTAGTTATAATTGTAAAGTGCACACTTACATAAAATTTAAAACCATATTTGCCTTAATAGACAGATACGAATATAAAATCGAAGATTATTTATAAGACAGATACGAGTCGTCGGAAAAAAGCGGATTTTAAAAAAAGAGCGTTTTTTTGCCATTTTACAGGCTTTCGTCTTAGATTATATATTCTCTTAAAAATGTATAGGGGGAAGTCCCCTAACTCCGACGGTACCCAGCGTCGGACACTAATAGTATCTCGACAAGTCGCGGCGCAATCGATACAAAGACGTGTGAAAATGGTGCGGGGAAGGGTACGCTTTTCCTTTTCCTACGTCTTTGAATCGACCGCGCCGCGACTTGTCGAGATACTATTAGTGTCCGTCGATAGGTGCCGTCTGGCGTAAGGGGACTTCCCCCTATTTTTTTTGGCGCTATATATATTTCGTTAAAAATCTGTACATAAAAAAGTTAGAGTTCATAAAAAATGTTTATATGAAAAATATGCTTAATTTCATTTTTTAACGGATTATCGAATTCCTAGCCCAGTAAATACTGAAAAAAGGGGTTGACCTTTTTCGTTGTATAAAATCTTATAAGTGTTTATTTATTTATCTATTTAGGAATCTATCACTATAAAAATATTGTTTTTGCTTACTCAAAAACAATACTCAAAAATCAGTTATCATCAGTTAAAAGTCACTTTCGTCACTCGGTTTTTTTATCAGTTAAAAGTAACTTTGAAATTCACTTTAAAGAAACCATTAAAAAGTCCTATCAGTTCTTTGTCCTTCCTATTTCAGCTAATGATTATTGATCCCTTAAACAGTTTACATGAATATTTTTTTGTAATATTTTTAAAAATATATTTTTGGTACAAAATAATTAATAATGTTTATAATCCTAACGTAAAATTTCATTTTCATTTGTATTTTATTCTTTCTCTTTTGTCTATCAATAAATCACTGCTAATGAAATGTAATAAATAAGGTATAATAACGAAAATATGTACTGTACACATATTATTAACGGTAAATGGTGTAAACATATAATTAGTCATAGTTTTATTGTTATATTTTGTATTTATTATAAATTAACGCTGTTTCTTAAACGAATAAAATAAAATTTAAAAAAAACAGTTGCTATTCCATTATAAAATCGGCATTAAATAGAACATATCATTCCGTTAAATAGAAAGTAGAATACATTTAAAACTAAAATAAATTAATAAGAAAGAAAAAAAAGAAATAGTCAAAAGGAAAATATAAAAAATATATAAAAATATAATAGAGCCTATAATATTGTATATTTTCAGTAATGAACAATTAAATAAAATAATAATAGTGGCTTATTAAAGAAGTAAAACCACATTTATTAAATTGTGAGACATTATTTAAAAGCTTTACGAGATATCGTTTACTTTTATTGTTATCATTTTTTTTTATTATTTGTTGTGTGGGGCTTTTCTAAGGTCTTTATGAGAAATGTAACACTGTGACCATTGCTGAACCATTGTGTTCGCCACCTACTATAGTTCTGCGCTAAGCCTATATTTTTATCTTTTACCTAGGTTCTACTATAGTTTGTCTGAAAAATAGTTATAATTTTCCTTAGGTTATCTATCGATCCGAAATTCAGGTTTCTAGATAACTCCTACACTAGAGGGTATATGGCTTTCAGATGTGACCTTTGTATCAAAACAAAGACTACATATGTAGTTCGGTAACAATATAAATTCATATGTTACCTACGGAACGGGAATCGCATAGAAGGCTAATTTCCTGTCGTTCCGGGTCTGGAAGCGTATGAAGTTATTGAGATATCAAAGCGGTAGCCCTCCGCAGTTTACCCTACGTTATCGAGCGCACGAACTAAATGGTTTGTAGTAATATTAATATAGTGGTTTCATTCGGAGCAAAACAAATTCAATTGATTTATACACATATTCAATGTAGCATTTTTTGCATAAGTACTTTTTTAAAAAGACATGAATTTGAAGAAGTCCCTCTGATATAACCCCAAACACTGCGAATGGAGATGCTACCAGATCGATTAGATCTGGCACTGGTGTTCAGAAATAAACTTTTATATTTTTAAGCTATTCCATAGCTTTTATCGCGGGCCTAGGCCAGCGCGGCGACCAAATGAAGAAATTTCTTAACGAAAATTAATGATTTTAAACTGATAATTACGTCTAAACGAGTACTGCTTACGATTCGAAAAAAATATATGTTAAACAAGAATATTTTCCTAATATTCTTAGCTTTGAATATTTTAGATTTTGTTTATATTACATAGTGTAATTAATTTGTGAAATTAGGTCTAACCGAACACAAAAACGACTACTACGCAAATACTATCTGGCGTATTACTATGAAACCTGCACCATTTTAAAGATAATTTCATTATCTATCTTTTTATCTACGATTTTTTTCGAATAATCCGTTTTTTTTGCTTTATCGAATAAAAAATTCGTGCGCGGCGCTCTAACGGAAGACGTTTAAATTATTCTGAATCATTTGCTTCCGCAGCCGCAAATGATTCGAAATAATTTCAACGTTTTCCGATAGAGCGCAGTTATCTGATATCAGAAAAAATAAAATAAATAAATAATTATAATTGCATAAGTTGTTAAAAATGCTATGCAATAGCTTTACCGCGGCAGTCCCCGAGTGCCACATGTATTTGTTTTCTTTTAATGTTTATTAAGGCGTCCTCCACAATGTCGCACTCAACCAATTCCACTCAAACGCTCAATAGTAGGGGAAACTTCCTTTGTAGCTGTTAGCTCTCACATTCTAAGTAGGCGAAATGAGTTGCAAATAAATACTAGAGCAACTGCTATAAACATCAAATATATATATATATATATATATATATATATATATATATATATATATATATATATATATATATATATATATATATATATATATATATATATATATATATATATATATAGTATATATATATATATATATATATATATATATATATATATATATATATATATATATATATATATATATATATATATATATATATATATATATATATATATATATATATATATATATATATATATATATATATATATATATATATATATATATATATATATATATATATATATATATATATATATATATATATATATATTTAAAATAAAATTAGTAAAAGCTACTTAAAAAGTAGCGAAGGAAATCCCAGCTTGTATTGGGAAATGCTTATGTTTGAATTGAGATATACTTACGGATGTGCACGACTTTCGACGGTGCAATGTAAGTTTAAAGGTCTATTTGCAGTCGACTAACGATCACTATTCATCCATATATCTCATAAATAGGGCTTATCCTTATGCAACACAAAACGCCTTCAATTGAGACGAATTAAGCGAAAAAATTAAAAATTAAACTATTGATCACTTCGGCAAGGTTACTCAATAGTTTATTTTTTTATTTTTTCGCTTAATTCGTCTCAATTGAAGGCATTTTGTGTTGCATAAGGATAAGCCCTATTTATGAGATATATGGATGAATAGTGATCGTTAGTCGACTGCAAAAGGACCTTTAAACTTACATTGCACCGTCGAAAGTCGTGCACATCCGTAAGTATATCTCATTCAAACATAAGCATTTCCCAATACAAGCTGGGATTTCCTTCGCTAATTTTTAAGTAGCTTTTACTAATTTTATTTTAAATAAAAACATCATCCTATAAACGGATTTCTTTACAAACCTTATCAAATATATATATATATATATATATATATATATATATATATATATATATATATATATATATATATATATATATATATATATATATATATATATATATATATATATATATATATATATATATATATATATATATATATATATATATATATATATATATATATATATATATATATATATATATATATATATATATATATATATATATATATATATATATATATATATATATATATATATATATATATATATATATATATATATATATATATATATATATATATATATATATATATATATATATATATATATATATATATATAT
The DNA here is from genome assembly GCA_944548615.1 of Micropterix aruncella. Taxonomy (NCBI): domain Eukaryota; kingdom Metazoa; phylum Arthropoda; class Insecta; order Lepidoptera; family Micropterigidae; genus Micropterix; species Micropterix aruncella. Next base: position 77,880,920 of record OX155980.1, on the reverse strand, counting down.
ATATATATATATATATATATATATATATATATATATATATATATATATATATATATATATATATATATATATATATATCATTTAGATTATGTAATACATAATAACTGTTATCAATGAGGTTATCAATTCGGTTGCATTTTTTTAATGTTCTCAGAACTCCGTCATTTATGAAACGATTTGGAAAATTCCTTTTCATTTGAAAGGATATACATACTTCAAAATTGGTCCTATTTTTATCAAAATCCCATTATGATGATGGAATACATGAGGAATTGAGGGAACTTCTCAAATAATATCATATGAATTTACATGTTGGTTCAGTTCCAATGACAATACATTTTTTTAGGGTAAGCATGGCCTGATTTTAAACCCAGGGTTCGGTGTACACGGCGGACTCCTTAATGATCGACAGCACAGACACGAATGTGTGTATATTCAGTTGTGATAGCCCGTTTTAAGTTTTACTATGACAAGGCTGCTGAACCCAGGGGGCTAACGGGCCCATTAGGGGCTAACGGGGCCATTTGGGGGCTAACGGGCCCATGATGAGGTGGCCACGATGACCCATGTGTTTAGGGTCGGTCACACTCACGGGTCAACACCCATCCGATGGCCTCCACGCATGAGGTGCGAACCTGGGTAGGACACTGGGTCAACCAGTCTCCCCTGGGAATCAAACCTCTGGCGCCCCTGGACGGTCTGCACACCGAGCTGCGCAAGCCAATCGACTGTGCTCTCCGACTAACAGTCGGGGCAGTCTGATAACTGTATTGTTTCCTATAGAGCGGGGGTGGTTGCCTACCTTACGGCGACTGCTCTTGAAATGACCATTGGCCATCCGATCCCGGTTCAGAGTCGGGCAAAGGACGCCTTGGTCCGCGACAGATTCGGTGCACACCGTTTCACCGCTTCGTAAGGGAGAGGACCGCGCAAGCGACCTCGAACTCGGAACCAATCGAGAGACCGGAGAAATCTGGTCACAATTGGAAGCAAGGGCGCGAGTGTCGGCTCGCCAGGTAACATTACTGGCTATCTCGCGGTAAAGGCGTTGGCTTCTTGCGGGTTGTGACGTAGCTGGACGTTGGATTTATTTTGTCCAAAGTCTTCTACGTTCACTGCAGGGCGACAGAACGACTAATCGTTAAAACGTCCTGTGGTGACGGGCTCGCCCGATGTAGTCGACACCGCAAGATGCTGAACCCAGGGTTGGTTCCTGACGAGGGGACTTTTCAATGGTCAATATCACAGACACGAAATGTTGTATATGCATTTAATTACGACAGCCCGTTCTATGATTCACCAAAACAGAACTGCAGCACACAGCGTTGGCTTCCAAGGAGAAAACTCAACGGTCAACAGAACAGATTTTTTTATATGCATTTAATTTTGATAGCCCGTTCTAAGTTTCACCGTGACATGGCTGCTAAACTTATAAAAAAATTGGAGTGGGTTTTTTTTTTTGTTAAAAATTTGTATTATTCATATTTAATGATTTAGACGTATTCTACGTATTTAGTAATAAACACGGAATCTGTATATTCGAATTATGGAACCATTGTTAAAATTATATAATATAAATCTAATATTACTAGCAAATAATGACAATGTTTTGTTTAAATATCAATAAACCAATAAGATACATGGCCTAGACAAAAAAAAACATTAAAAAAATACTATATTTAGGAGCTTTATATTGGTAGCTTTTAAACATATAAATCTTACAGACATACCATATGGAAGATCGGATTTATATATTGACTCGTCTGCTATGTAAATGCACTTAAGATGAACTATTGGAAAACTAAAGCACAGGTCCGGTGTGTGCCAAGAATAGTGAAGTTTTTTAAAAATCCTGACACTTCCATAAATTTCTGTAATGGAAGGGAATTTCTATACAAAAGCGTGGATGTGGTTTGCGATATTAAGTAATTTATGTACAAGCTAAAATATAACTCCTATTCGTTGGACCCTTTTACGCCAAAAGGAGATCATCGATGAAATATGAGGAACCTCAAAAAACTTGCAATAGTAGGTAAAGCAAGGAATTTTGAACGTTACATTTGGCAACACTGTAGTGCCGGAAGTTGTTCGGAACCGATGCGCAGTTGTTGTGAACGAATTGCCGTTTAGTAATCTTGGAGTTTTATACGCAGGGTGATAGTGTAACTGCTGCTCAGATGTTATTTCGACAGCAACACCAGCAAGGACGTCATGAACTGGTCTCAAGCGCTTATGCGTAACTCAGTATTCAGTATTCAATTTATTCATTCAGAATATACAATTTAAGCATAAATTATAATTAAAGCTAATTATCGAATATTAGAATTCGTCAGTTGCTAGTAATATATTAATATATGTAGATATAAAACTATTAAAGCAGAAATATTAATTTGACAGTAGCATTGACTAAAGTCGGATTTACACGATAGACAAATATAATTAAAAAAATAGAGCTGAATCCATGCACATGAGTATATACATATAAAATAAATAATTATTATAAGGATATAATTAGTGATCTTAGGCACTCTATACAAAAATTAATAACACAATAGAGAGTATCAAAACAAAATTGGAAAAAAACAACGTATGTATATGGTATGTTACGTTAAACATTGAACTCTACATATTTAATATTAAATTCATATTATTATTATTAAACAATAAAAATTAAAATGAGGTAAGCACCTGAAAATTACATATTAATGTCATTCCCAATTGGAAGAATTAATCTGATCCATTTGAAAGAACTCATGCTCAACGTACTAGTAGATGCGTAATCTATACTAATATTATAAAGAGGTAAAGTTTGTGACGTTGTAGGAAGTAGTCTCTGGATCTACTGAACCGATTATGAAAATTCTTTTAACAATAGAAAGCCACGTTATTTGTGAGTGTCATAGGCTATATATTAATCCGAAAAATGAAAATATTTTTTCTTGGTAGTCGGATTTGCAAAGTAAGTCGGAGAAAAAACGGTCGAAAGAAAACGTTTCTAACTGACGCTGCCTTAACGATGAGAGACATATGATTAAGTTCTAGAGAAAAGTTTTAGAGCTTGGTAATGCCTACAAAAAAGTCAGCGACAGCATATGTCTAAATTTTATATTTAAGTCACAAAAAGTAGTTTATTATATTAAAAAAAGAATTTAAATATTTATTGGTCATATTATCAATAATTATGAATTCATATCAAAGTAAGTATATTTATCGTCTCAGGTGTTTAAAACAAAAGACTTTTCCCTTTTACTGCATAAATGGTTAAAGACACTCACAAATAAGACACTCACAGATAACGGTAATATAGTCAAATTGGCATGCAAATACATACATACATATGCAGTAAAAATATAACCCTTCTTTTTGCAGTCAGGAAATAAATCATAGCACTCAGTACTAACCGAACCACACTCATAATTTCATCACAAGTAAAAAGTTTTACCGCCCAACGAAGTGGGCTCGGGTCAGCTAGTATTAAATAATCTGATTAAGCCTTGAAAAATAAGCCTCCAGGTGGCGTTTGAATGGTACATATTTCAGATAATATTGCAGCTGTTCTAGTTTTCATCGAGAGGAGCCCTCGCCTCTTCGTACGGCAACAGGCATCTGCGGTAGAAATTAGGCAGCGAAGCGCACAAAGAATACTGCACGAATTAAAGTCAATGAAAACATAATACACCAATAAATGGAAATATTTATGGCATACTGTATTCATGTTAACGTTAATAAAGGGTTGCGAATGGTTTCGCACAGCTTGGGCAAATCCATTTTATCCTCGGATCGGCCCAACTCATGATTCAGCTCCTATTCAGAAGCCTCCTCGTGTGGAGGGGTACCCCAGGTAAGACTTTCGCGTCTCAGGCCTCACGGCTGGTGGATCGGTTTCTCCTTGTGGTATTGCCTCCCAGCGCTACTGGTCGGCTTGCGCACCGTTCGGCGACGCCAATCGAATGTGCACTCTGACTAATTGCCAAATGAGTCTAGAGACTACTTTAAATATACTGTCTCCTAAGCAGCGAGTGTGGAATGTTGACTTGTTGTCATGCCACTCTTGAAACGACCTATAGATTGACCACTTCTGAAACGTCCGTGATAAATTTAAATTGAATTACCGCTGCAATGCAAGAGGTAGAGGCCGTGCAAGCGACTTCGGACCCTGAACCGGTAGGGAGGACGGAGGTATCCTGAAGCTTAATTCTAGACGGAGATATCTTTCCAAACTGGTAGTCAGGGGGAGAGGCTGCATGCTCGTTACCTTTCCCGGTGCCTCGCCGTAAAGCGTTGGTCTCTAACAGGGATGTTGGCGGAGCTAGACAGTAGATTTGTATTTGTCTAAGTCTTCTACGCTCATCTCACGGCTGAAAGAACGATCATATCGCTATACCAGCCTGGGGTGAAGGGTTCGCCAGTTATAGTCGACACCGCCCCACTGTCTTCAATAAAATATGTTTTTCATCTGTTTATTGGTGCGAATTACGTTACCACAAAATTTACTATCAACACTGTACGATCAGCCATAGTATGCCCGATGACGTTGGCTAAACTCTTGTTGGCTTCCGGGCTAGATGGGGGGCTATGTGTTATAGTAACGATTGATTTCCACTCTGTGACAGGAAACGAGACAATAAAGGCGGTAATTGGCTTCCGAGCATATTGCGTTGCCACGGTCGTTTGAATTTGTTTATAACTGCCCCAGACCAGAATACATTTGTAGGTAAAAAAAAATTTGAAGTTTTCAAAATATCTGTGGTATGTATTTGTTACTTTCAATTTTATGTCCGTTTTTTTTTCAGTGATAAGTATGTTAGTCTGTAGCATTGCTCTCGATCACGCAATAACAAAACGCTTTTTGTCCTGTGTTCTCAAAATTTATTTTTAAATTTATTTATAAAGTAATGTACAAAAAAGAGAAGGACATGCATACTGTTATACATGCATAATCCTTAAAAATAAACATTAGTATAGATTATGCGTTTTTGTTTGGTTTCGAATTTCGTTATAAGCTTTTGTCGCTGTGCATTAACGATATAGTAGGATATTGCGAGGACTAATCAACGTTTATGCTAAGAAGTAGTGCATTTTTTGTTATCCCAATTTAAAAAAATTATTAAGCTATTGCATAGCTTTATCGCGGGCCTAGGCCAGCGCGGCGACCGAATGAAGAAATTTCTTAACGAAAATTAATGATTTTAAACTGATAATTACGTCTAAACGAGTACTGCTTACGATTCGAAAAAAATATATGTTAAACAAGAACATTTCCCTAATATTCTTAGCTTTGAATATTTTAGATTTTGTTTATATTACATAGTGTAATAAATTTGTGAAATTAGGTCTAACCCAACACAAAAACGACTACTACGCAAATACTATCTGGCGTATTATTATGAAACCTGCACCATTTTAAAGATAATTTAATTATCTATCTTTTTATCTACGATTTTTTTCGAATATTCCGTTTTTTTTTGCTTTATCGCATAAAAAATTCGTGCGCGGCGATTTATCGGAAGACGTTTAAATTATTCCGAATCATTTGCTTTCGCAGCCGCAAATGATTCGGAATAATTTCAACGTTTTCCGATAGAGCGCAGTTATCTGATATCAGAAAAAATAAAATAAATAAAAAATTATAATTGCATAAGTTGTTAAAAATGCTATGCAATAGCTTTACCGCGGCAGTCCCCGAGTGCCACACGTTTTTTTTTCTTTATTTTGGGCTACCTTTGGTCCACAGGGTGGAGTCATCTCCCCCCTCTTGTGGAGCATCGTTGTAGACGAACTCCTAATAGATCTACAAAACCTAGGCCTCTCTGTCTACGGCTACGCTGATGACGTGGCCATAGTAGTCAGAGGAAACTTCCTATCAATACTTAAGGAGCTCATGGACAAAGCACTTAAGACCACCCAAGACTGGTGCCAGGCCAGAGGTTTATCCGCTAATCCAAGCAAGACTAAGGCCATGATTTTCACCAGAAAATACAAACCCGAACCCGTTGAGTGTCTCAAGCTCTGGGATAAGGAGATAGAATACGCTACAGTAGTCAAATACCTTGGAGTCTATCTAGACCCAAAGCTCAATTGGAAGCACCACCTCGAGCGCAAGAGAACAACCTTCTATGCCTCGTTGTGGACGTGCAAAAGAGTCATGGGAAAAACCTGGGGGTTCAAACCCAGCGTCGCCTTATGGCTCTACAGGGCAGTACTGCTGCCTAGACTAACCTATGCTGCAATAGTCTGGTGGTCCATGGTGAAAAAGCTTGAGACAGTAAAAATGCTTAAAAGCCTTCAAGGTAACCTGAGGGCTGCAACTGGCGTCATGAAGACCACCCCAACAGCGGGATTAGAGGTGGCACTCTGCTGCCCGCCTCTGGACAAGCTCATCATCCACTCCGCCAGACTTACAGCATACAGACTGAAGTGTTTGGGCGAGTGGAAGCGTGGACGGCACAATCATCCTGAGCTAAACCTCCTCCACAAAAGCCCATTCACTCTGACCCAGGATCGACTACGGAAAAAAATTTTGGTAGAGAAATCCTATAAAATCCTAATCCCCACCAGGGAAGAATGGAAAAATCCGCAGTGGCTTCAAAGCCACAACGCAGACGCCTGGTTCACTGACGGCTCAGGAACAAATGGACGTTTTGGGGCAGGCGTGTACGGACCCAAAACCAACCACAGAATCAGCATCCCCCTTGGACAATACGCTACGGTTTTCCAAGCTGAGGTACTTGCCATATTGGAATGCATAAAACTACAAAGTCGACTTGAGGTAAAAAACAGACAAATCCTCATCTGCTCTGACAGCAGAGCAGCACTGGACGCTCTGGCTAAAGCCACCACAGAATCTTCTGTGGTCTGGGACTGCATGCAGGAGCTCAACAAATTGGGAAAATCCAACAAAATCACCCTAATATGGATACCGGGTCACCAAGGCATACCCGGAAACGAAGAGGCCGACAGACTGGCAAAACTGGGCACACTGGATTGCCCAGTGGAGCCAGCTGTAGGGGTCCTCTTCGCTACAGGTAAGAAAATCATCAGGGACTGCTTGGAGCAGGAACATCGGGCTTCCTGGAAACAGAGTCAGGGATGTCGTCAGGATAAAGCCATGATGGAGCAACCACTACAGAAGAAAACCAAGGCCCTACTTGACATGAGCAAGAAGAACCACTATCGGTCTCCTCACCGGACACACGACCCTTAGAGCTCATCTATTCAACCTTGGCTTGACTGAGAGCAAGGATTGCCGAATATGTGGCGAGGAACCTGAAGACAGCATACACATTGTTGGCCGCTGTCCAGGGCTCGCCGCCAAAAGACACAGTTTACTGGGACGAGCCTTTCTCGAACCCAGCGATCTGCCCAACTTGAAGGTCAGTGACCTACTTGGACTGGTAAGAAGTACCGGGCTACTAGCTGACCATTGACCTAACCACACAGTGGGTAGTTACAAAAGACCTTACAGATCTAGGTGACATCAAGGGCTGGAAACAAGCCCCCCACTCCATCTACTACTACTACTACTTGGGCTACCTTTTGAAAAGGCACCTACTAAAAAAACGACCGTGGTCATGACTTGTCTTCAAGCTCTTATATATCAGTAAAATATACGCTAGAATAAATAGGTTTAAGTCTACTTCAAAAATTTTACCACATCACGGAGTTCAGAGAAAAGCTTCACTGGTTGTCGACCAGGGAGAAAAGAGACGTGAGAGTTCTTTGCATGCTTTTCAATATCTTGGAGGGCGTCGCTTCTAATTATCTCACCGACAGATTTATTGCAATAACAAGTTATGAACGCCCTCTGGGATCAAAAGATAACCTGCTAATCTCTGTCCCTGGTCACATCACTGACTTCTTCTCATCTCTTTCACAGTACATGGAGTGCTATTCCTAAAAATCTGAGAACAGCGCTATGCATAATATGTTTTAAAATCGGACACAGAGAACATTAGAAATATTTCACAAAAATCCCATTCCCTTCTTATTCTCCTCATTTTTAAACCTTTGCGTCCTTATAGGTGTTTTTACAAATGGTTCTACACAGTTTGCCCACAGGGCGTACGATCTCGGGAGTACAATATTGAATATACAAAAACAATATTGTACGCCCACAGGCCATACAAGATAGATTAGCTCTAAAATATTGCCTACAGGCAATAAGGTCGCCTTTTCTTACGAATTAGACGTTTTTTATTATTATTATTAAAATACCTGTAATCGACCTCGCGTTTGCATGGCGCCGGCCCATATAAAAAAGTATCTAGTATTTGAGCCACCCTCACGTATGATGGGGAGAAGTCCCCCCCCCCCCCCCCCCTCCGCCCCGAACGCTCGCTGGCTCTGTCGTTTCCACCGGAAGCCTTGCGAGGCGGGACCGGGGACAAAATCCACCGCTTCTATTGGGGAAATCTGGATGAGAATTCCTTCCGAAAACAATTTCTCTCGCACTTTTTTCCGCGATACTTACTTGAGATTTTCCGCTTTGTCTATTCTATATAGCCGTGCGCACATGCACAATCACTTTCATACACACCTACACGAGCGTACACTTATTGAGACGTCTGTGTAGGTTGCCAATTATTGGGTGGGTTAATGGAGAATGATATTATATATATATATATATATATATATATATATATATATATATATATATATATATATATATATATATATATATATATATATATATATATATATATATATATATATATATATATATATATATATATATATATATATATATATATATATATATATATATATATATATATATATATATATATATATATATATTACTATAATATATTTAGATATGAAAAAGAATAATACTATAATATATTTAGATCGTTATATTTATATATTTGTGTATGTATGTATATGTATGTGTGTATGTGTATATGTATCTATATGAGTACCTACGTCAGTTAGGCTTCTCCACCTAAGTCAGAAAGTAAGTCGTATGCCCAGATACAGGCTATATTTGGCCTAGTTGGGTATACGCTGAGCATGGTCATGTGAATGTGGGCCGTTGTTTCTTCGCACCATTACTTGTTATGACCATTTTTATGCATTTTATAATTATGTTTGATACAAATAAATAAATAAATAATATATATATATATATATATATATATATATATATATATATATATATATATATATATATATATATATATATATATATATATATATATATATATATATATATATATATATATATATATATATATATATATATATATATATATATATATATATATATATATATATATATATATATATATATATATATATATATATATATATATATATATATATGTATATATATATATATATATATGTATATATATATATATATATATATATATATATATATATATATATATATATATATATATATATATATATATATATATATATATATATATATATATATATATATATATATATATATATATATATATATATATATATATATATATATATATATATATATATATATATATATATATATATTCTTTTTAGAATTGATCAATAAGATGATTATAAAGTAAATAATTATAAAAGCCACTTACATCGTGACGAAGGATTCCCTTGATCGGATTCGGGAATGCTTTAGGTGTTAACGAGAATGATGAATGCCTCTCACTTGCGGAAAGAGGAGTAGGTTTAAGTTGGGCCCATTTTTCAACTAGTAAACGCTCACCCTTCATCCAATTATCTCAAAAATTAAGCTACAATCCTTCTTTATACGTAAACTCACTCAATTTCCTATTATTTCAGGGGAAATAACAAG